>JARYGA010038222.1:0-43777 GCA_030545235.1 Helianthus tuberosus | reverse complement strand
TACAATTTAACAGATAAAATTTTATACAAAATACATTGTCATGATCACGAGTTAAAATAACTAACCTTTAGCGAGAAAAAAACAAGAAATGGACCGATTGATTTGTGTTTTTGTGTATGTTTGATTTGTGAGTCGTATAGGGGAAGGCTGATGTGTATCAGCCTTTGACGAACCCCTATATGACTTGTATAGGTGTTTACGAGTCAGATAGTGGTTCATATGAGGTTGATACACATCAACCATCCCTCATAAGAAGCCAAGCCCTTATACGACTCGTAAAAACTAGACGAGTCCTATAATGATTTACTAATATTTTTATATTTAATTTTATAATTAATATAAATTTTATACAATTAACTTTTATACATTAAAACAATTAAAATTAATTTAAAATCATACAATTAAATTTTTATAAATTACATAAAACTAGTGTTTCACCTCCGCATTGCGGGTGTGGGGATTATAAAATTACAAATAAAATTACAGATTAACCTAGAAAAAACACAATAAGTCTATATTAGAATTCATTAGCGCCCTACACCACTGTATGCAAGGCTTGTAGGTATTATTCCAATGTTATGCTTTGGTGTCAATTCTCTCTTACAAATCTTGGATTTGCTTAGGGATGACAATGAGTCGAATTCAGGTCGGGTATTGTTAATCCCATACCCAGTTGTAAAATCATGTCCCGTACCCGGCCCAATACCTGTCGGGTATTTGTCGGGTAATTACCCGTTGGGTATCGGGTATACCCGCGAGTATCGGGTATACCTATTAGTTTATTTAAAAATATACGTTGGGACTTCCAAATACATTTCTTTACTATTATATTTATTATATAATTTTATTAATACAACAACTATTCTAAACAAAAAAATATACATTACATGTATATAAGTTATATCATAAATTAATAATAACTTTATAATACTTATACACTTATATATATATAGAGAGAGAAAGTGTACTGTACAATATCCCTTAACGTACGCTACGTACGTGATGTGAAATCGCATGTTATAAAATAGCATGTATGAAATCGCATGTGATAATTTTGATAAAATTGCATGTGGTTTTTTGTAACAATTTGGCATGTGATAATTTTGATGAAATCGCATGTTGGTTTTTTGTAACAATTTCGCATGTGGTAATTTTGATTAATTCGCATGTTAAAAAACCAACATGCGAAATTGTTACAAAAGACCAACATGCGATTTCAATGTGGGATGAGGATCTGATGGTTGCGATGAGCGCGTACATATTGTACGATAAGGGATATTGTACGTTAACCTAACCCTATATATATATATATATATATATATATATATATATACTTAACAACATATAAAATATAAATATTTTTATCAAATACATATACTAAAAGAAAATTTATTTTTTCACATTATGAAGATAGTAAAATAAATCATTAGTAAATCACATTATGAAAAATAAAAATTAAAATTAAAGAATTCGGGTATATAATCGGGTATAATGTTTGGGTAAACGGGTATATGGTTGCGGGTAATCGGACCGGGTATCACCTAATCCCATACCCGATCCATACCCGCGAAAATTTTTAAAGCTAATCCCATACCCGGCCCAATACCCGTCGGGTATCGGGTATACCCGTCCCATTTGTGTTGGGTTTTGGGTATACTCATCGGACTCGGGTATTTTTTTCATCCCTAGATTTGCTACTAAAAAGGTGAAAGTTATGTCGGGGAAGATGCACGGAATCAGACGTGAACGTCGCCAAGGTTGCGTATATAGCTCTTACCAAAAGGAATGACCAAATTTGATTCTCTTTTACACACTTCATGATGTTATTTTGATGTTTATTAGATCTCATAATAAATTAGATTTATAGTGTACAATTAAATACCCCCACAAAACACCAATTAAAAGGTCCAAAAAAACAACCAATAGTACAACAAACATCTCCATAACCAGTGGCGAAGCTTCAAAGAAATTTGTGGGGGTCGAACTCTTGAAATCCAAATCAATGGGCTGAACTCTTAAAAAACCATTATTTTACACTACACAATTTTTTTATGTAAACTTAACACTACGAGCGTAAAATCAGTGGGGGCCGGGACACCCCCGGGTCACCGACAACCTCTCCACTGTACATAACTCAATACACTAAAACAATAATTAACGGTTCAGGTTCAAGCTCACGCCACCACCATGCAAAGAAACTTGATCGCTTTACAGAAGTACACATACCTAGAGCTATTCATTGAGATGAAAATCACAGAACTTGACTTGTTGCAGGTATCCTGAAAATTAAAATAAAAAATAAAGAAAATGAGAAAACATGAGATATTCCCTGTTTTGATATTCTATGTTGGTACCAAGTAACAGCTTCAGAAAATGTGTTCCTAAACTAGGAGTTTGTGTTTTTATCCGGTAAGAGTCAAATTCAAAATTTGCAAAAAGGTACCTTTACGGCTTTACATAGAAATCAAGTAGATAGGCGTGTTATAGAAAAGGCATCAGAAATTTCTAATAGAAGACAACACACATCTTCATTCGGGCATTTCTCATGCTTGTCCAGTTTCATTTCTTGTAGAAAGCTTGATCCACAAGTGGTGTGTACTCTGATGCTTGAGCGGGTGATGGTCTTGGCTTTGTTTGTTGAATTAAATTAAATTGACGGTTGCTGGATTTTCAACTGTTGGTGCTGATACTCTAGGAGTACATGAGTTGTTGACCACCACATATGGGTTGTACACTACATTAGGGAACCGACTTATGAGATAGATGGAGATGAGAGAATAGGTGTGGGAGACAAAGGAGAAGGTTGAACAAATTATCTAAAAATCAATAAATGATTGACCAAAGTAGAACAAAGATAGATGAACAAACACAGGCTGTATTGAACCAACACTAAGATAGATCAGGGCTCCATAAAAAGAGAGGCCTCTAAATCTTTAAAAATCTTTATCATATGTGTATTACTCTTGTCACAGCCCCCGTCCCCTACCCCGGGAGCGGGAGCCTCGAGCCAATCAGATGGTATCGGTGTTTATCAATTTGGAAGCGGAAATTTCATCAGGACCGTAGTTAGGAAATATTTTTATCAGAGTTAAACACCATAATGTTTAAAATAAATAGATGGGATAAAACCCGATTTTGTTTATAATACATTTATAGGGAATAACTCTAATTATTAAAAACAACTCTCCTTTTTAATTAAGTAACTTTTATATCCACTTTTCTAAGCCTTCAGTGCTCTCCAGCTGGCTTTTATTGGCTTCACACTAAGTTACCTGAAACACGTTTTTTAAACATTTTATCAGCAAGAAATACTGGTGAGTGAATCCCAGTTTAATCAATATAGGTAAAACCGTTTTACAGTATTGATGGCGATCGCGCAATTACATTTGTTTCCATCTACTTTAATTACCACCCACGGTACTGTCAACCCTACTTGTGGTCATGTTACTACTCACAACGTAGTAACAAATTTTTGTACACAAAACCAACATACCGACAATAATTGTAGAATACAAATACTCAATCAATGTTTAATATAATGTAATTTAATTTAGGTTTTGTAAAAACAGTTTGCAAAAAGGAGATTACTCACATTGCTATTTTAGGTTATTCCCTGTGGCTTCTTGGTTATAATCTATAATTTTAAATAATGCACACGCGTTAGTATAATAACCCAATTTACATTAGTTATACCCTCCCCGAGACAGAACTCCAACGACTACATCAGGCAGAGCCTTGACAGCCGTTACGGAGCACTAGATCAATCAGGCAGCGTATCTAATACGTAACCAGGGGTTAACATACTTACAACGAGGCAGAGCTTCGCTATTTTAGAGGGGTATAATGCCGGGTATTATTATTGCTATGTAGAAATAGAGAGAGATTGAGAAATGAACGAATTGGAATGAAATGCCGATCGATCTATTTATAGGGCCTGTCCAGGGGTCTCTCGCGCCCCTCGATGGAATCAAAGGGGGCCGTCGCGCCCCGCCAGGGACAGAAAGGAGGCGGCGGTGTTGCTGAGTCATCCGGGTGAGGTTGATGCGTGTCCTGCCACGTGGCGTCACCAGATCTCGCCACTTGTTACTCGGTCGCGGCCCGCGACGGCTGAAGGGGAGTCTGTCTGTAACACCTCGAAAATTCACGTCCTATAATGTGTAGACACGTGTCACATGTTTGAACGTGTGAAAGAATGTTATAAAGGGACTAAAGTTGACAAACTTGAAAAGTATATGAAAATACGAGTTCTAAATGTCAGCAGTGAATAAATATATCGTACATTAACCCTACATGATGTTGATACCATCAGACGAATAAATCATGGATCATACGAGGCTAAAAGTGAGAGATTACAAACTACGGGGGGTTAAATGTGTCAACATGTTTAAGTTATACTTCTGAGTGACCTTTTGACAAACCCGAAGCCTTGTAACTGATAATTATGCTCACTAGAATGCACGATATAAATTTCGTAAAGTTTCGTTATCGTATGAGAAAGTTATGATCAAATTCGTGTGCGAGGGGTTAAAGCGTTAACGTTGAAAGTTATGACTTTTCGGGTTAACCGGAAGTGTCTAGGGACTTGGCAAAGTGGGAACAAGTCTTAAAGCCCTTGTAGGTAAATACTAAGGGGTCAAATTGCAATATATAAGCTTAGTTGACATTTCGTGAAGCCAAGGGACAAGTTGCAAAAACAAGAAAATGGAAAATCTGATTTTTAGGCTCATGCGGGCCGCGTAAAGGATGCTTAACCTTTACGCGGGCCGCGTCAGATGCCCAGTAACAGAACATGAAGACAGCAGCCTGTATACGCGAAAACTCGACCCAAAACGGATGTTTCACTTCATGGGCGACCCCTAAATGCCTCCTAGAACCTTAGGGACATGTGTTGATGAGTTGTGGTCAGTTGTAGCTTGAGTTGTCAACATTTTGTGGTGGATTAAACACTATATAAAGGACCAAAGTTGCAACCAAGTTCCACACACCTTCTCTTGCATTCCTGATCATTTCTGCAGCTCAAGTCTGCTCTCAAGTGATCACATTTCGTGCATAGGACCTTGGTAAGTTTGCTAATCCTTCCTTAGTTAAGTTTTAGCTTAGTTTTAGCTTAAAAGTCAAACCGTCGTAATTAACGGTTGACTTTAAGATTAATCACTAATGGTCCAGTTATTAGTCGAATCAAAAGTAGTTATAAGTTGGTAATTATGTGGGTAATAAAACCTCAAAAGGGTTCCCCCTGATTCCCACTCTAACTAGGTCAAATGTCGGGTCAAACTTGTTAAGAAAAAGTCAACAGAATGTGTAAATTACAATTTATGCATAATTAGCAATGAAGAACACATACAACCTGTTTGATCATTAATATAACTTGGTAATTAGTGTAAGGACATGTCTAAACATGTTCAACCCGACAAATTTCCTGTTTAGACCCGGTTCGGAACCGAAAGTCGCATAGTTTGACTTATACTTTGACTTTCAGTTCTGACCCGTTTTGTTATGATTTAGAAATACCTAAGAGCTTCATTTGGACCAGGTTACATGCTAGTATAACCCTCTGTGATTATACACCTCGGATCATTAGTTATCCAATTAATATGCATAATTCCGTTAATTGCTCATATGTTGATCATTATGCCCTTTTCACTTTAAAACGTGATTTTTGGAAATGTAAAAGAGTAGAAACCTTAATTGCTGATATATAAACTTGCATACAAAATTTGACATCAGTTTGAGGTGTAGAATAAGAGTTATGCTCATTAGCGTAAATTGAAAGCTTTATGTTAATAAAACGGCGTAATTAGCGTATAGCCTAGTTAAGCCTACTTTTGATATCAAATCTTTTACCCAGTGATGTAATATATTATTTTGGGATTTTTAAAGATTTTTAATTAATTTAGGCTGAGCATAACTTATAGTCGTAGGCTTAATCCGTTAATTGTCAGTTTTGCCCTTACGGGCCATAAAATGAGTTTTACTTATCTAAACGACTCCAAACCTTTTGCTACTGATCACATAAGATAAATAAATTATTTTAAGCCTTCTGGAAACATAAAAATATCAGATTTATGTTTCAAACCCAGAAATGGCCTCTAATAGCCTTTTTAAGCGTTTTTAACGCATAGTATATACTAAGACTATTTTAAACATACAAAGGGTGATACCTACTGATATTTGAGATAAGTTATAATATTTTAACAGTAAGCAAAGGTTGATAAACTCAGACTTCAGTTTTGAGCTTTTCGGCTTATGTGAAATTACCAAAATACCCCTACGAGGCATAGTTTGTGATTAAATTCATTTCGCGCATAATAAAAGACATCTTACTGATGTCACAACATATATGAAGCATATTAACTTAGGAAACCTGTAATGGATCTCATTACTACCCGTCACGCTTATTACGCGTTCGGTTCGGTTCGGTTTATGTAACTAGTTTACATAAACTAGCCTAAACGGGTCAAACCTTATCGGTTTTATCTCAAAATCCAGAGTGTGTATGAAATACCCATATTAAAAAAGTCTCCGAACTTGTCGGGTCTAAATCACATTCTATCCGGTCTTCGCTTAATTAAGGACCCGTTAGAAATCTAATAGGTTATTATAAACCTTCGTTCCAGATTAGGAGCCCAGTAAAAGTACTTGCATTTGCTGTATTTGATTGATACTTTGCTCAGGTAAATACTCTTAACTTATTTTCCCTATACGGGCTTGGGATATGGTACTATAAAAGTACCGCTTGGTCGGGTATGTAGTCATTTAAATCGGATTGTGATTAATGTATTTACATAACCCGCTTTATTCTGTATTATTTGATGTATGGCCCTTGGGGGTTAAATGACCATGTCCCGGATATCGTTGGCATCATTTTACGAAATGGCCACGACCTAAGCACGAGGTGTAGGCGTACACCTGCCAGAGGCATTACGTAAAAACTGGTAATCCACTAAAGGAATCAACCTTGTGGGCATTATACCTGTGGCGTGTCAGTTAACTTAAACCGGCTCTTCTAACCGGTGCTAATGGACGGCAAATAAGTAAATCTGTATACAAGATTATATACAAATAATTGTCCCAAGTTATAAAGATATTTTGTGCCAAAGTGCATTCAAATCAATTTACAAACTCTTTTCAAAACGAGTCAGTTGAGTTGTATTTACCAGTGTAAACTGACGTATTTTTCCAAAAAGGTTAAGTGCAGGTGCTAGACGAAATAGGCTGGCTACTCCAGGCATCATTACTCAAGTCTCGCAAGCTCTAGATGTCAAAGTCTGTTGAACTATTGTTTTTATTTTATTTTCGATCCGCCTCTGGATCTTTTACTTTCCGTTGTAATACTGGATATTACTTATATTCGGATGGTAATATATTTCTCTTTTGCTTCCGCTGTGCATTCATATAATTGTGTTGTTTGACTATTATGTTGCCAACCACGTCACGATACTCCCCACCGGGCCCACCGGTGACACGTGGAAGTCGGGGTGTGACAGGTTGGTATCAGAGCCAACACTGAGTGAATTAAACACTAGCCTTTTGTGTTTAATCTCAGTTACACAATTGCACACTCTTGAGTCTAGACAAGAACATAGGACTAATCCAAATTCGTTTCATTGTCTTTGATTATTTCTTTTGTTATTTTTCTGATTAGCCCTTGCATGGGCAAGTCATTTTATTAGAAGTCCCGTTTAGGGCACCCATATACTTGTTAAATTTTAAAGGAACGATTATATTTAAAATATCATTCCTATATTATAAGATCTACCATTATGATAAAATGGCAAAATCTAAAAAGGACGAGACCTAGCCATACGTCACATTAAGACAGGGCCAAGATGGTAGTTCCACAATTAGATTCAGATCCTTGTTAACAGTTCGATTTAGAAAGATTGTTCTGCATTAAATATTAAAAAGAATCTTAAAGGTAAAACCTAGCCTAAATGTCACTGCAGACAAGGCCAAGATGGTAGAACCTATTCAAGAGATTCAAAACCTTTGTTAAATAACTGAAAGCATATTATCATGCTTGACAAAATGTGATACGGTGAAATCACATAAGTCATTCTTAAGTGGGTTATTCTAAATTCCCTCATTTATATAATCATCCCTTATGGATGAAGTGCCCACGGGCTATAATTAACGTCCTCTGAGACTAAAGACAGTGGTAGCCTACAACTCCCTGTCAAGCAAAGGCAGTGAACAACGTTCGAGCCTAAATACCTTGATTCTACGAGAATCATGACTTATAAATTAAACTTGTCCACGCGACTAAACCTTTTGTGCTATTACTAACTTATAATTTGGGATTAATAGTGAAAGTCCTGAATAAAGTAAATACCATTCCTTTCCTGCCAGTACAAATATAAAAAAAAAGAATCTTAAAGGGTATAACCTAGCTTGAATGTCTTTAAAGACCTAGCTAAGATGGTAAGACCTGTTTAAAAAGAGATTCAGATCCTTGTTAACATCTGCAAACATGTTAACACTTCTGACAAAGGTGATGTAATAAAATCACGCTTGTCATCTTTATATTAAGAACTTCCAAACCCCTTTTAGCATAAGCGATCGATGGAAATCATGGCTAATAAACGTCGAACATGATGTACGCATCAAAACATCCATTCGCGATGTATACCTACGGGCAAAGATGAATGCATGAAAAAGGTAGTTTTTATTTCATAACTTCTTGTCAAGACAATGAACTATGAAATTTTCCGATCCAAAGGAATCATTGATTATGTTTTACAATTTCCCTAGTGACAAGGCCTCTGAGCCATCAAAAGTCCTTTGGAACAAGCCCTTGTGCTATATATATAAGAGATGTCAGTATGACATTGGCAGTCGTGACTTATGTCCCCTGTCTAATAAATATGAAGGATTATATTCCGTTTAAACGCCAAAGATGGTTTATTTAAAAACTTAGGCAAGGCATAATCAAATGAATTAAATACTATCTATTCGCCTATATGGTTTATTTGTACCATGGCTAAATAATCATCAAATTAGACAATTCACCCTATACTTAAACCAATTATTACTACTTGGTTTGTAGCCTTCAAAGCTTCACCATGGCTGACTTCTCTGAAGCTCACAATCATCCAGTTAATCAGAATGATGATGCAAGATTGAACTTAATAAGCACCGAGTTACAGGCTATGATAAATACAGCCGTAAGCAACGCTGTGGACCGTGTGTTGAAGGATTATAAGCGAATGTGCGATGATACCCCAAATAAAGGTTACAAAAAGAGTAAGACCGGTTCAAGATATAACCAGTCCAAACCAAAGGAGGCAAAACCCGAATGTAAAGCCTGCAAAAGAAGACACTGGGGACAGTGTCGATCAAACCAAAAGATAAAGCAATGTGGCATTTGTAAAAGAGCTGGCCACCAGTCTCACGAATGTAGGGACATAAAGAATGCAAACTGTTTCAGCTGCGACGAAAAGGGCCACATCAGTACTAATTTCCCTAAGGCTGCCAAGGAAGGAGCAATTAAGTCTAGGAAGAATTTGAAGGACAAACAGCAGTCCGGTGAAAAGACCAGATGCAAAACCTGTAGGAAATACCACCTCGGGAAATGTAGATATGAATCTCAGTCTCTACCCTGTGGAATCTGCAAGGCCAATGAACATAAGACCTTGGATTGCCAGAGATTGGGAGACGCAACTTGCTATGGTTGCAATGAAATAGGGCACATCAAGACAAATTGCCCAAATAAAACCAAGAACCCTGGGGAGGCTAAGGAGACCGAAACTGGAAGCTCTCAAATGGTCGCTCAGGAAACTATTCAGAATGACAATGTCAAAACAGGTATTTTCTTTATCAATAACGCTCATGCCAGAGTATTAATTGATTCAAGTTCAGAAAAGTCTTTCGTAGACAATAGATTTTGTAAATCATTAAAGCTGCATGCTAAAACTCTAAGCATTAACTGTAAAGTAAAATTGACCGATAGTACCTCAGAGAATGCTTCAACAATATTAGATGGATGTTTTATATCCATTAGGAATCAATCTTTTCTGATGTCCTCGTTTCCAGTTATATAATAAAGGACTCGATATAGTGATAAGAATGGGTTGGTCGCCTGGTAGCCAAGCCCATATTGTGGATGATAAGAAGCGAGTAGTTATCAAAACTCCTTATGGTGAGCCTTTGACCACTCAAGAAGATACGTTTGGGTTAAGATGCTGCTAAGTCTCTCATAAGATCTTAAGCTTAGCAAACTTTTAGAAATTTTCCCATAAAAACCCCAGATATTAAATGTAAGGTAAAAGTTACAGACGAAATCGGAAGAATCATTTCTTTTGTTCCTATCAGAAACCTTCAGTCGTAGAGTTTCGAAATGCCCTCTCTCTAAGAGGAAGTGCGTCAGCATATATAGTTGATATCTCTTTAATCTCTATCGATTCCGAATCCCAGATGGTATGATAAAAGCGCCATATGAGGATTGGTGTATCTTAATAAGTTCCATAGATTGCTTCCATGCCTGATCAGTATGGAGGTTTAATGCATGGGACCACAAAGATATTCCGAGAGGTCATATGGTACTAAAAATCAACTAATAGTATTCAAAGGAGATGTCCAGAATGGAATTGTCCAAGTAAATGTTCCCGATTGAGGAAATTCGTGGAATTGTAACTTACAAGTGTCACCTATTTGACACAAGCAATGATGGGTGAACTGGAGCCTGAGATATGGAGATCTCTGTAACCTCCTTGTATCTTGATTATCTTCTCCTAAGATTACCCTGTTTACCCCTGAAAGGCAGGTAGAATTAAGATTTATATCCCATTTAAGGCTGTATTATTATGAAATCTCCATGACGGCTAGTACCATCATTGGAAGAATCGAACCCCTGATTAACTAAGCTTTTAAATAGAGGGCTCATATAGCCTGACTCAATATTCTGAGGGTTTTATGTTATTGAATAAGAAAGACGGTTCATATTGCTTATGTATTAATTGTCGCAACCCTAATTAGGCAACGATTAAGAAATTGCCATCAGCTACCCAGGATCGTCGAATTGTTCGACTAACGACAAGGATTAGCTATTCCTTAAAATTAGTTAAGTAGTGGTTGGAATGGCCATCTCACCTTAAGATAAGCTTTTATATAATAGTTGATATGTAAGCATCAAGGCTGCTCCCTTAGAGACCTTGTAAAGATGGAATGTTAAACATCTATTGCTAGGACAACAGATTGGTAAGTCCACTTATCAGGATCTGAAAGTTGTATTAGAAACAACGAATAAGATCATACAAACCCCTAATTATCTATAGTTTGTCATTATTCGGCAGAAAATCAAGGATTAATGGAAGGTAGTAACCTTCCTAAATTCTTGTTAAGGAATAGGGTTCAACAAGGGATATCACCCAGGGAGGGTGTGCCAAATTGTTAAATTTTCAGGCTAGTTAAGCTCTGAATATATAGAACCATTCGAAGGAAATCGAATGTATCAAGATTAAATAGCTTACGAGCTTAAACCTATTTAAAGAGCTTGGCGGAGCTCGCAATACATTGCACACTAGTGACTGAAGGATGTGTTTCGCAAATAAGTTAAGAAGCACTATCCCATAACGATATGTAGATTTATGATGTGATGAGCATCCTGTATCGATTAAGGATCGGCAGGATTAGAAGCTCCAAAAGAGAGATATGTACCTATTATAAAGGTCAATTGGAGTGCCTTAGAGGCTCAAAGGAACTGAGGAAGATTAAGCCCAATATAAGGCAGAAAGTACTTCCTTTACTTTAACAAATCTCGAGGTTGAGATTTCTTTTAAGGGGGTGAGGATGTAACACCTCGAAAATTCACGTCCTATAATGTGTAGACACGTGTCACATGTTTGAACGTGTGAAAGAATGTTATAAAGGGACTAAAGTTGACAAACTTGAAAAGTATATGAAAATACGAGTTCTAAATGTCAGCAGTGAATAAATATATCGTACATTAACCCTACATGATGTTGATACCATCAGACGAATAAATCATGGATCATACGAGGCTAAAAGTGAGAGATTACAAACTACGGGGGGTTAAATGTGTCAACATGTTTAAGTTATACCTCTGAGTGACCTTTTGACAAACCCGAAGCCTTGTAACTGATAATTATGCTCACTAGAATGCACGATATAAAGTTCGTAAAGTTTCGTTATCGTATGAGAAAGTTATGATCAAATTCGTGTGCAAGGGGTTAAAGCGTTAACGTTGAAAGTTATGACTTTTCGGGTTAACCGGAAGTGCCCAGGGACTTGGAAAGTGGGAACAAGTCTTAAATCCCTTGTAGGTAAATACTAAGGGGTCAAATTACAATATATAAGCTTAGTTGACCTTTCGTGAAGCCAAGGGACAAGTTGCAAAAACAAGAAAATGGAAAATCTGATTTTTAGGCTCATGCGGGCCGCGTAAAGGATGCTTAACCTTTACGCGGGCCGAGTCAGATGCCCAGTAACAGAATATGAAGACAGCAGCCTGTATACACGAAAAATCGACCCAAAACGGATGTTTCACTTCATGTGCGACCCCTAAATGCCTCCTAGAACCTTAGGGACATGTGTTGATGAGTTGTGGTCAGTTGTAGCTTGAGTTGTCAACATTTTATGGTGGATTAAACACTATATAAAGGACCAAAGTAGCAACCAAGTTCCACACACCTTCTCTTGCATTCCTGATCATTTCTGCAGCTCAAGTTTGCTCTCAAGTGATCACATTTCGTGCATAGGACCTTGGTAAGTTTGCTAATCCTTCCTTAGTTAAGTTTTAGCTTAGTTTTAGCTTAAAAGTCAAACCGTCGTAATTAACGGTTGAGTTTAAGATTAATCACTAATGGTCCAGTGATTAGTCGAATCAAAAGTAGTTATAAGTTGGTAATTATGTGGGTAATAAAACCTCAAAAGGGTTCCCCCTGATTCCCACTCTAACTAGGTCAAATGTCGGGTCAAACTTGTTAAGAAAAAGTCAACAGAATGTGTAAATTACAATTTATGCATAATTAGCAATGAAGAACACATACAACCTGTTTGATCATTAATATAATATGGTAATTAATGTAAGGACATGTCTAAACATGTTCAACCCGCCAAATTTCCTGTTTAGACCCGGTTCGGAACCGAAAGTCGCATAGTTTGACTTATACTTTGACTTTCAGTTCTGACCCGTTTTGGTATGATTTAGAAATACCTAAGAGCTTCATTTGGACCAGGTTACATGCTAGTATAACCCTCTGTGATTATACACCTCGGATCATTAGTTATCCAATTAATATGCATAATTCCGTTAATTGCTCATATGTTGACCATTATGCCCTTTTCACTTTAAAACGTGATTTTTGGAAATGTAAAAGAGTAGAAACCTTAATTGCTGATATATAAACTTGCATACAAAATTTGACATCAGTTTGAGGTGTAGAATAAGAGTTATGCTCATTAGCGTAAATTGAAAGCTTTATGTTAATAAAACGGCGTAATTAGCGTATAGCCTAGTTAAGCCTACTTTTGATATCAAATATTTTACCCACTGAGGTAATATATTATTTTGGGATTTTTAAATATTTTTAATTAATTTTAGGCTGAGCATAACTTATAGTCGTAGGCTTAATCCGGTAATTGTCAGTTTTGCCCTTACGGGCCATAAAATGAGTTTTACTTATCTAAACGACTCCAAATCTTTTGCTACTGGTCACATAAGATAAATAAATTATTTTAAGCCTTCTGGAAACATAAAAATATCAGATTTATGTATCAAACCCAGAAATGGCCTCTTATAGCCTTTTTAAGCGTTTTTAACGCATAGTATATACTAAGACTATTTTAAACATAAAGAGGGTGATACCTACTGATATTTGAGGTAAATTATAATATTTTAACAGTAAGCAAAGGTTGATAAACTCAGACTTCAGTTTTGAGCTTTTCGGCTTATGTGAAATTACCAAAATACCCCTACGGGGCATAGTTTGTGATTAAATTCATTTCGGGCATAATAAAAGACATCTTACTGATGTCACAACATATATGAAGTATATTAACTTAGGAAACCTGTAATGGCTCTCATTACTACTCGTCACGCTTATTACGCGTTCGGTTCGGTTTATGTAACTAGTTTACATAAACTAGCCTAAACGGGTCAAACCTTATCGGTTTTATCTCAAAATCCAGAGTGTGTATGAAATACCCATATTAAACAAGTCTCCAAACTTGTCGGGTCTAAATCACATTCTATCCGGTCTTCGCTTAATAGTGCGTACGAACCGTATCATTGAAACTAACCGGTCTAAGCTAAGGCTTAATTAAGGACCCGTTAGAAATCTAATAGGTTATTATAAACCTTCGTTCCAGATTAGGAGCCCAGTAAAAGTACTTGCATTTGCTGTATTTGATTGATACTTTGCTCAGGTAAATACTCTTAACTTATTTTCCCTATATGGGCTTGGGATACGGTATTATAAAAGTACTGCTTGGTCGGGTATGTAGTCATTTAAATCGGATTGTGATTAATGTATTTACATAACCCGCTTTATTCTGTATTATTTGATGTATGGCCCTTGGGGGTTAAATGACCATGTCCCGGATATCCTTGGCATCATTTTACGAAATGGCCACGACCTAAGCACGGGGTGTAGGCGTACACCTGCCAGATGCATTACGTAAAAACTGGTAATCCACTAAAGGAATCAACCTTGTGGGCATTATACATGTGGCGTGTCAGTTAACTTAAACCGGTTTTTCTAACCGGTGCTAATGGACGGCAAATAAGTAAATCTGTATACAAGATTATATACAAATAATTGTCCCAAGTTATAAAGATATTTTGTGCCAAAGTGCATTCAAATCAATTAACAAACTCTTTTCAAAACGAGTCTGTTGAGCTGTATTTACCAGTGTAAACTGACGTATTTTTCCAAAAAGGTTAAGTGCAGGTGCTAGACGAAATAGGCTGGCTACTCCAGGCATCATTACTCAAGTCTCGCAAGCTCTAGATGTCAAAGTCTGTTGAACTATTGTTTCTATTTTATTTTCGATCCGCCTGTGGATCTTTTACTTTCCGTTGTAATACTGGATATTACTTATATTCGGATGGTAATATATTTCTCTTTTGCTTCCGCTGTGCATTCATATAATTGTGTTGTTTGACTATTATGTTGCCAACCACGTCACGATACTCACCACCGGGCCCACCGGTGACACGTGGAAGTCGGGGTGTGACACTGTCGCGCCCCGCGACAGACTATAATTTTTGTTTTTATTTATTATTTAATGAAATAAAGGTTATTCGGGGTCGGTTTTCGTATACGGGGTGTGTTTTGGGACGTATAAGGATATTCTAAATATATTAGGGGTGTCGGAAATATTTTTGGAGGGTTGTTATATCCTCCCCACCTTGTTTTAAATATCGTCCTCGAGATTCAGTTTATGATTTTTCCTCGGGGTTATGTCACGTCTTGTAGAAAAAAAAAAATTAGTGTCAAAGTGTCTTCGGAAGCATTTAATGGATGGAAGTTCTGAACTCCTCTCTGTTGGATGGCAACTTGGAGAAAAGCAACTTATTTGGGCTCGAGATAGTGTAAGAAACAATAAACAAGATAATTTAAGTTAAAACAATAGAGTTATGTAGATAACAGATGGGAACTCTTCAAGTGGGAGATAAGGTATTGTTAGAAAGTTTCTTTATGAAAAGGTTTAGTCAGATTCGTTAAAAGAGGGAAGTAAAGTTCCTGGTATGTTGAACCATTTATTAAACGAAGATGATCAGTAGCTTATCAGTTACAACTGACAGAAATGATGTATATATGAAATCTTACAAAATGCTTAGCAGACAAATCCTTAGTTTTAGGGATAATAGGATCCAATGTTTCGGTTAGTCCTAAGAATTAACTGAACGTGATTAAGTTTCACAAGATTAATAGAGACATCTGAATCGAATATAAATTACTTTTAGGGATAATAGGATCCAATGCCAAAAGAGAACTTATTTTGTTTGTTCAAAAGACTCTGAATTTTTCAATTGAAGATAGAAGTATGAAAAATGATTTGTCAATAATCAAATCAGAAATCAGTGACGTCTATTTAAATGGCAAGGATACACCGTACAACACAATAGAATTTAGTGTATCATGGTCTTAGTACATAATTGTATCAAGACTACTTTGAATACTGAGTTTAAACGAATGTCGTATGATCAGGGTTTATTATTAGCACAGGCTACAAATTTATACAGACACCGCAAGGTGTTGTAGTGATTGAAAGAATTCAATGATTACGGTGACCGAACGAATTCACCGTTTTTGAAAGTAACTGAAAGTTTCAAATGATGTGAATCTTGATATTCAAAAGATGGGATGTTCAAAATGAAGAAAGAAATAAATATTGTAGGATTAATTCAAAGATGAAAGAAATGTTAGAGGTATGTTGGAATAAAAATGTACGATTAATTAAGATTTGGTTTAGGATAATGAAAATGGATAAATTTGTACTTCAGGTGTGAAAATGAAATGAATCCAATTTTCAAAGAAATTACCACCTCAAGGTATCGTGTTTTAACAAATGATACATCGAATTTGAAGACTTTAAACAAGTCTACTATAGTTTAAACAAAGGAAGGGTTAGTTGAGATTGCCTCAATTATAATGATCTTGATTTATTATATGGGATCTTTGAGTTGAATGTACATTGTGAAGGAGATCAAATAATTGAGCTTGATATGAACATATTCCAACAATGGATATATGTAGTTGGCAAGAAAAGGGATATGATGGAATTCTGGTAAGAATTCTTGAAAAGAAAAGGAGTTCTTCTAGGAATTTTGTTGACTTGATATCAAGAGTCAACGTATATATATATATATATATATATATATATATAGGGTGGGAGTTGGCTACAAAGTCCATTTTTCCTACAAAGTGTACAACGTCATAAAACACCACAATTTCAGCCATAAAACACACTCAAAACCCATAAATAACAAAGTGGAGATTACTAAAACGCATATTTGTGGGTTTTGTGTTGTGTTTTGGATGATAAGGCTTTGATTTTCGAATAACTAACATTAATGTGTTTTATGTTGATTATCATATTGTGTTTTATATTCATAGTTCTACGATGGTGTGTTTTAAGTTTTTATGGACTTTTAGGGTTTGGATATTGTGTTTTAGTGATCTTCACTCTGTTATTCGTGGGTTTTGAGTGTATTTTATGACTGAAATTGTGATGTTTTATGACTTTGTACACTTTGTAGGAAAAATGGACTTTGTAGCCGAACCCCACCCTATATATATATATATAGGACAAAGATCCGTTAGGAACCACCTTTTATTGCGAGAACCGCGAGAACCAGTGTGAACACAAACAGTAATTCCTAAAAAAATCTAAAAAACACCAAAAAAAATTTTTTTTATTTTTTTACTATTTTTTTTTTGAAAAATTCGCAATATTTTGTTAATAAAAAAAATAAAAATAAAAATTCAAAAAAAAAAAAAATTCCGAGTAACAGTTATCCATGCACATGTGCATATGTATCGTTTCTTTGTCAAATTCCGTAATTCATTACAAATAATAGTCAATTGCACTTTCATTTACACTACCACGTGTAATACACTACTTTTTACGTTAACAATGTTAGAAATGCACATGTGCATCTATATGTATCAACAGGAAATAAGGTGTTTTGGTACACTACTTTCTCTTTCATCTATCATTCCATCCATAATACACAAGCATGCACATGTGCATTTTTGTCATTTCTTTGACAAATTCCGTAATTCATTACATATATTAGACAATTGCACTTTCATTTACACTACCATATGTAATACACTACTTTTTACATTACCAATATTAGAAATGCACATGTGCATTTATATGTATCAACATGAACTAAGGTGTTTTGGTACACCAATTTGAATACACTTTCTCTTTCATCTATCATACCATCCATAATACACTACCATTACCTCCTACCATCCATAATACAATACCATTACCTCCTACCATCCATAATACAATACCATTAACAATATTTTCACTTTATTACATGTATGTAAACACCATTTATACCATCCAATCAACATATTACATAAAAAATTGACAACTATAACCAAACCATCAACCACTAGATATAACTAACCAAAAAACATGTATATGGGTCTACTTCTCCATTTAAAATCACAAACTTTTTGTATCAAAACACGTTATATCATGGTTATACATAATTATGCACATGTGCATTTTGAATATTGGTAATGTAAAAAGTAGTGTATTACTAATGGTATTGTAAATTAAAGTGCAATTGTCTATTCCTGATAACGTATTACCGAATTTGTTGAAGTAATGATACATATGCACATGTGCATGGATAACTGTTACTCGAAAAAAAAAGTTTTTTTTTTTTTTTATGGTAACGAAATATAGCGATTTTTTATTAAAAAATATTAAAAAAAATAAAAAAAAAATTTTGAGTGCTTTTTTGATTTTTTTTTAGATTTTATTTTGTGTTCACATTGGTTCTCGCAGTTCTCGCAATAAGGGTGGTTCTCGCATGAACCTTACCCTATATATATATATATCTTATTATATTTTTTTAGATATGAAAAGCAAAATAAAGCAGTTAAAATTTAAGTTCTAGATATTTCATATGTAAAAGAGAGGACATATATCCAAAATGAGTACCAATCAAAACAAAGAACGTGGAGGCAAACGTGGGTTATAGAGTTTTGAGAAAATATCCATGTTCAAGAATTTCTAATATGTCCAACCTTACCAGTTGCTTATTATGGCTTCCTTTGTTGGAGCTATTTATGCGTTCTCCGTAGCTTCATCTGGTTCTGGCCTTGTTGTCGGGTGCCTTAGATAGTTTCGGGCAGTAGAGACGGATGTGACCTGATTCTCCGCATTTGTAACATACATTAGTTTTCCTTCTACATTCTTCCTCTGTATGTCCAGCCTTCTTACAGAAATTACAGTGAAGTGTCTTCTTATAATGGCGTTTTCTTGCGTTCTTCTTGCTATGGTTGATGCGGGTATGCTGTGTAATTATTGGTCTCATTTCTTTATCCTTAGGCGATTTGTCAGAGCGGAATTCCATATAAGAGTAGCTATAGGTTGTAATTTTCATTCGTTTGGAAGATGGAGTTTTGATATGAATATCATGATTTCCATTACCACTAGGGTTAGGTTTGAAGTGGTGAGTATCCCTACAGTGTATAGTACTACCTTCATTTATAAGCACATAAATTTTAATAGATTCAATGATCGAAGGTATGGCATTTGATATTCCTTGAGTTATTATATTTTCTATAGTTTTCCTATCCAAAGAGTTTCCATTACTAGTTTCAATTTCTTGATCACATGCCATTTCATTTAACATTTGTTTTACAAACATGCTTAGATATAATTATCACAGAACTAGGTAATTATACAGGCACATTTTGTTTAACACAATTAGAGTCATAACTCATCAGTATAATGCGTTGATAATTATATGTATTAAGGTATATATATACAAGTTATATCTTAACATTTTCTCTTACTATATATCTTATTAAAATATAAGGAAAATGTATATTTTATATGTGTTGTTTCTTCCTTTGGTGTAATAGCTTTTCTCTATATTGTCTTAATTTAATTCTATTTCTAGAACTCATGACTGGATAGGTATTCAAAATAAAGGTAAAAGCTTTATATGAAATTCTGAGATTTTCCAGTCATTGGCCCATTTATTGTTTTTCAAGTGGTGGTGCTAATACATATATCCTTAAGGTATCTGTTGAATTAAAGTTGGGTATCAAAATAGATCTTGAGTAAACATGTAGGTTTGTTTCTTCTGTTATATAAAAATTTGTCCTTCTACTAAAGTCATTTGATCATTATATTATATATTATCAAGAAAATTACGTCTTGTATAGACATACGTATAGATATAAGGTTTTAAAATTTCCTATAATATATATATATATATAATATCAATTCATGAGAATCCAATTATATAACTAGTTATCTTAATTATTCCGTTTATTCTTATAACTTTTTTTATTTCTTTATTTTAATGAAATAAATTTCCATCAGGTTTATTGAACATAATATTTCAGAATAAAAAAGAAATTTATTAAAAGAAATAAATTTAATAAAGATATAAATCTTCTGAATTTTTTAGAACAATTTGATCTTTAATTAACAGGTTGACTTATTCTGATGTAATATATTTAAGACTTGAATCTTAATTCATCATAACAGAGAATACAAAGTTTAATGTTTTTTAATTTAATAAAGTATCATTTCCATCTCAGAATATATATATATATTTTAAACCATATCGTTATACTGTACTAAATGTTTTTTTTTGTACATATTTTTATTGCATAGATGAAACATTATTTTATTATTGATACAAGTTATATAAAATATACATATATCTGATTTACATATAATCTAAGAAATAGGTTTAGACTATTTCCGACTGATGTATAGGTATTATTTAATCAAGTTGTTATACATATTCCTGTTTCATAAATATTGTCTTATAAAATATTTTATATTTTCGATTGTATATGTATATATGTGCTTAAGTTTTAGAATCGTCAACTATGAATAACGAACTATAATAATTCTTGTTCATTATTTGTATAAATTAAATTAAGAATTTTGTTTTATAAAATTCTTTTAACATAGCTTTATTCAAGAGCCAATTATTTCCAAAATATTATTATTATTATAAATTTTAATTTAAAACAGAGTTTAATAATATTAATTTAGTGTTTTATTATATTAATAATAGTAACAGTATATATTAAAGACTTTTCTTAAAGAGCGTTTGCGTATTAAAAATTTCTCTAGCATGTTAATTATCATTAATATTGACTATGCACATAATTTCTGGATATTACGTAATTTATCAAATTTGGATGAATAACCTACATATTTAATATTTAATAATACGATAAAGAATTATAAAGTGATTTACAAAGTATTTTAATTATTGTATCTAAATAATGCCGAAACATTATATTTTAACAAAATTAGTATAATTATATGTGTTATCAAAAATTTGATAAGTACATATCTTTAAATCGAGTAAAACTTTTGGATTATATCATAAATTAGAAAATATCCTGCTTTTATTAAATAATATTTTATATTATGATATTTCAGTGATACCATACCTAAAGGTGTTATTTTACATCTTTGGTTAAGATATTAATATCAATATCATAATATTATTATAATTTATTTTAAATTGTATTTACAAATATATATATATATATATATGGGTATGGTATATACCACAAAATTGAATATTATTTTATGAATAACTTTTCTTTTTATAACCTAACACATTGTAAGATATAATAGGAGTTACATATCCTGAGGATTTTAAATGATATAGGATCATTTAGATATAATACATATTATCTAAATATTTATATCATGATATTTATAAAGTATCATATCTGAATTGAATTTATTTTATATTAATATTAAAATATTAATATTAACGTTGTATTATTACTATAAAATTCATATTGCATTATGTTCCCACATATACATATGGATATGATAGAGATATAAGATATCATAAAATTTACTAAGACATTATATTATTAATATATATATCATTTATATATATTATATCATAAGTGTAGGATGCAGATATGGGTAACACATATTAGGAATTTAAGATTCGTGAAATAACACATTAATCATAATAAACACATTAAGATTTTTATGTTCACAGGATAACACATAAGATATTAATTTCCTTACACAATTGGTTAAGGGTTTAGGTATTGGAAGAACACCTAAAGGGCTTAAACCAGTGGTATAGCTCTGATACCACCTTCTGTCACAGCCCCGTCCCCTACCCCGGGAGCGGGAGCCGCGAGCCAGTCAGATGGTATCGGTGTTTATCAATTTGGCAGCGGAAATTTCATCAGGACCGTAGTTAGGAAATATTTTTATCAGAGTTAAACACCATAATGTTTAAAATAAATAGATGGGATAAAACCCGATTTTGTTTATAATACATTTATAGGGAATAACTCTAATTATTAAAAACAATTCTCCTTTTTAATTAGGTAACTTTTATAGCCACTTTTCTAAGCCTTCAGTGCTCTCCAGCTGGCTTTTATTGGCTTCACACTAAGTTACCTGAAACACGTGTTTAAAACATTTTATCAGCAAGAAATACTGGTGAGTGAATCCCAGTTTAATCAAGATAGGTAAAACCGTTTTACAGTATTGAGGGCGGTCGCGTTATTACATTTGTTTCCATCTACTTTAATTACCACCCACGGTACTGTCAACCCGACTTGTGGTCTTGTTACTACTCACAATGTAGTAACAAATTTATGTATACAAAACCCCAACATACCGACGATAATTGTAGAATACAAATACTCAATCACTGTTTAATATAATGTAATTTAATTTAGGTTTTGTAAAAACAGTTTGCAAAAAGGAGATTACTCACATTGCTATTTTAGGTTGTTCCCTGTGTCTTCCTGGTTATAATCTATAATTTTAAATAATGCACACGCGTTAGTATAATAACCCAATTTACATTAGTTACCCTCCCGAGACAGAACTCCAACGACTACATCGGGTAGAGCCTCGACAGCCGTTACGGAGCACTAGATCAAGCGGGCAGCGTATCTAATACGTAACCGGGGGTGTGTTTTTGGGATGTATAGGGATATTCTAAATATATATTAGGGGTGTCGGATATATTTTTGGAGGGTTGTTATAACTCTATTAGGTCCAAATGAACAAACCAAAAATTATATTAATTGCAAGGCCCAACAGAAGAAATAATTTTAAAATTAAAGAGACCCAATTCCAACTATAAGCAATATGCAATTTGTATTTAATTTAGGTCGTCCTCGTCATACTCACTAACTGTAACGTCGCACATGTCCGTTCATCTCAGTGGTGTCCCCAATAGGAGAATAAATAGAGGTGAGTTAGGGAAAATTTGTGGTGTCGCAACGATTATCCAAGTTGCTTAATGGCTATTTTATAGTAATCTCTATATACTGTGATTTACTTAATCACTGTTTTCCCCAAAATCCCTAATTGATACTTTGAATCTTTGAATTTTGATATTGTGTTTGCTATTGAGACTTAGAAGGAATAGAGCAAAACAAATGTTTTCTTTATTCAAATTTGATGACGGGGGTAGCCCAAGACCAAATAAAATGACTTAAATACATGAATGCTTAAAAGGTTAAACGGTTCAAAGGTTGAAAAGCTGGGGAGATGAAGTAAAGCAATACGGGAACAGTAAATGGTCACATCTCCTGATTGCTTCACCAACTCACCAGCCGCAAAAGCAACACGGATCCACAGAGCACACTCTTTTACCTGCAGGTCAAAGCCTTCAACCCCCAAAAAGGGCAAAACCCCCATTGCAAGCATGGTCACTAGTCAAATACATTCCTCTTTGAGTGATGTCTTCTCCTATAAATTAGACACGTCATTTACTGAAGAGGACATTCCTGGCAAGCCCTGATTCCTAAAATCTCTGGTCATTCATCTCGAGTACTTGCTTCATGCAAGATACTTTCTTTCACATTCAACACACACATTCCTTTTGCTTACACATCCGAATCTGAACACATTTAAGAGGAGGATCTTCAGCAAACAACAAAATTAATCTAGTGAACCTCTCTCCACATCTTGCAAACGTGGGGGGACCCCACGACCTGCGTTAGGTAAAGTTGAACCTTTCAACCCTTTTGCCTAACCAACCCAGCTACTATCGTTGGTCTGTTATTTGTTGCATCAACAAGTTGGCGCCATCCGTGGGACTACGCCACTATTTTTCCTCAAAAGACCTAGTAGTGTAGCTCCTTTCTCTTGAAACTACCATGTCGGAAAGTGGTTCCCTGGGAGAAGTAAATCAGGTTCCAAACACCGCTACCCCAAGTACTAGTCAAACTCATGTGGCTATACCCACTTCCTTCTCGACTTCGGGAAGCACTCCCGAGTTTCTCACTTTCAACACTCAACCCCATCTAGATCAGGAGTCCCTTCCCCTAATGTTGGTGTCTCTGGCACCCCACCACGTGTTGAACTAACCCCCGAGGGGGTTGCCAACAATTTCCTTGAGTTGAGGTCTCTCCACAACCAATATGTGAGTAGGGAAAGGGACAAGGGAGTAATGATTCGTTTAGACTATGACGAGCCAGAACCAACACTATCTCCTGGGCCTCCTATCTCTCCTTTTACATCTAGGGATGAGGCTGGTCCCAGTAATCCTCCAAACCCTAACCCGTATCTGTCCGCAAGGCCGAATCCTACACCATATCCTCTCTTCTCATCTCAACCAGCTACGAGTGGTGCTCCTCTGGGCCATGAGCTGACCCTAGACCAGCTCCTACAATCCCTAGTGACAAACCTTACAAGCCGAGTAACCTCTCATGCTTTTCACCGCAAATAGCCGATTATGATTTTCAAACGAATATCAAGATGCCATCCCACATCAAAACATATGATGGGACTGAAGATCCTGAGGATCATCTTCAGATCTTCACTGGTGCAGCAAGGATTGAGAAATGGTCAAACACTGAATGTTGTCTAATGTTCATGCAAACTCTTGTCTGATCAGCCAGAATTTGGTTCAATGATTTACCTGCTCGAAGCATTCGAAGCTTCGACGACCTCAGCAAGGGATTCCTGGCCATGTTCTCCCAACAAAGGCGATATGTCAAAGATGCAACAGTGATCTTTCAGATAAAACAACGTGATGATGAAAGTCTTCAAGAATTTATCGAACGATACAAGAAGGAAGGTCTAACATATGTAGGGGCAGACGAAAAAATGAGGGTGGCTGGTTTTATGAATGCTATCACCTCAAAATATCTCACAAGAGATTTCAACAAATCCCTGCCCAAGACCTTGGAAGAAGCTCTCGAAAGAGCTGAAGCCCATATTCGGGGAGAGGAGGCAGTAGATATTAAAGAGCAAAGGAAAAGAGGATCCAGTTGGCGAAGAAACAGCCCAGCCAGGAAAAGGGGGAACTTTAAGTCCTATGACATACGTCAAAAGGGTTCAGACCATCGAAGGCTTGAAGGTCGAAACCCTTCCACCAGGGAGAAAGGCATAAGTTTCACACCCCTCACAAAGACCCCTCAAGAAATCCTTGCAACGGAAGAAGTCAAGCAGAACTTTCGGCCTCCTAGACCTCTCCCCAAAAGCAGAAAAAACGAAAATTCCACAAAATACTGTGAATTTCATGAAGAAAAGGGACACCATACCAATGATTGCTTCCAACTCAAAAAAAGGATCGAAGAAGCCGTCAAGTCCGGGGAACTTGCTCACTTGGTAAAGGGTGTAAGGGACAAAATGGTTGAAGGAAAAGGCAAGGAAGTCAATATGGTAGATTTTGATGGAAGGGTTCCACACAAAAGGCAGCGGTTGGAAGCTTGGGAGCTTCAATGTGTTTGTTTCCCCCCAACTGAGAAGGACCCTTTTTCAAGCCCTCTTGTGGTTGAGGCTACTGTGGGAACATTGCAAACAAGTAAAGCTTACATAGACACTGGTGCTGCCACCGAAATCATATTTGAGAAGTTCTTCAACCGTCTAAGCAGTGAAGAACGTTCAAGGCTTCAACCCTCCGGAACCTCCATAAAAGGTATTGCCGATATACCCCTCAAGCCTTTTGGGAAACTAACACTTGATCTTCTTTCAGCGAAGGTCAGAAAGAGAGAGTCCAACCACTCACCTTCGTGGTTATCAATATACCTTCAAACTATGATGTGATCATCGGAAGGCCGGGACAATGTGCATTTTATATGGCTGTTTCCGTTGGCCATGGCACTGTCAAATTTCCCACCGAGAGGGGAATAGCAACCCTTCAACCATCTCAGGAGGCCTACATGGTTGAAGGTGAAAGTTCCAAAAGTGAAGAAGACAAACAAAGGCTAATCATAAATCCCAAGTACCCAGAGCAGAAGATAAGGGTCAATCCAAGCCTTTCACAAGAAACCCTCTCGTATCTTGAAAAGTTGTTAACATATTACAGCGATGTCTTCGCTTGGTGCCCGAAAGATATGACAGGCATCCCTCGAAGCATCGCTAAACATGAGTTGAAAATACCGCCCAATGTCAAGCCTGTCGTCCAAAAGAAACGAAGTCTAGCACCCGAAAGAAGCTTGGTTGCATGCCAAGAGGTTGAAAAGCTTGTGTCAGCCGGTATTCTCCGAGAAGTCAAGTATCAATCCTGGGTTGCAAACCCGGTGATGGTTCGAAAACCGGATAATTCTTGGAGAATGTGCATAGATTTCAAGGATCTTAACAAGGCTTGTCCTAAAGATTGTTACCCGTTACCAGAAATTGATTTCAAGGTTGACTCCCTTACCGGTTACCCGTTCAAATGTTTTCTCGGTGCTTACAATGGTTATCATCAAATCCTCAAGATGGAAGAGGATGAAGAAAAGACCGCCTTTCACACAGACAAAGGGATCTTTTGTTACCAAAAGATGCCTTTTGGCCTCAAGAACACCGGAGCAACCTATCAACACCTAGTTGACAAGGCCTTTGTAAGTCAAATTGGTAAAAACATGGAGGCATATGTCGACGACTTGGTGATCAAAAGCAAAATGAAGTATCAAATGCTCGATGACATCCAAGAAACCTTCAAGAACCTAAGGAAGGTCAACATGATACTCAACCCCGAAAAATGCTCATTCGGGTTTGAGGAAGGCAAATTCCTTGGGCATATTGTGGGAAAACAAAGCATTAAAGCCAATCCAAATAAAAGCTGTTCTTGAAACCAAACCACCGAGAAGCAAGAGGGAGGTTGAGAGCTTAAATGGGAAGCTTGCAGCCTTGAAGCGTTTTACCTCCAAGTTGGCTGAAAGGCCTTTACCCTTTTACAAAACGCTCAAGGGCTGCTCTAATAAGAAGGACTTCAAATGGACTGAGGAGGCTGAAAAAGCCTCCAACCAGATGAAACAACATCTAGCTTCTCTACCTGACATTGCAGTCCCCGAAACGGGAGAGTTAATCTCGGTGTACCTTTCAGTTGCTGAAGAAGCCATAAGCGCGGTCCTCACCATTGAGTGAGACAAGGTTCAGGTACCCGTTTATTTCTTCAGCAAAACTCTAAAATTGGCTGAAACCAAATATCCTCCTCTTGAAAAACTTGCCCTAGCCCTAGTTCAAACAGCTAGAAGGCTTCGAAGGTATTTCCAAGCACACCCTATACAAGTGGTCACCGACCAACCTATTAAGAGTGTGCTTGAAAAACCAGAAAACTCGGGACGATTAGCCAAATGGGCAGTGGAACTAGGTGAGCATTACATCACCTACATCCTAAGAAAAGCTATCAAAGCCCAAGTCTTGGCTGATTTCATTGTAGAACTCCTAAAGCAAATAATCACTGAAGTGAACACCGTTGCCACTGAACCCTCAGACCTTGAAGCCTGGAAACTTTTCAGCGATGGGGCTTCAAGCGTTGAAGGGTCAGGGGCTGGGCTCATTTTGATTAACCCAGAAGGATTGGAGTTCACGTATGCTCTCCGTTTTGATTTTTAGACCACCAACAACGAGGCTGAATACGAGGCACTGATTGCCGGCTTAAGACTGGCTAAAGAAATGAAGGTCCAAAAGCTTGAAGCGTTCACAGATTCATTGCTAGTCTCGAATCAAGTGAACGATAGCTACATTGCAAAGGAGCCCAACATGAAAAGATACAAAGAAAAATCCAAAGAGCTAATGAATACCTTCCAAACATGCAACATCAAGCGAATCCCTAGGTCCCAAAACAAGAAAGTGGATGCCTTAAGTAAGCTTGCATCGCTCACTTTTGCCCACCTTACCAAGAAGGTGTTGGTAGAAGTGTTAAAGGCCCCATCAATCGATGAGTTGGAAGTTCAAGACGTGGTCACCGAAGAAGATCTAAATTGGATGACTCCAATCAAGAAATTCCTTAAAAACGGTGAATTGCCTAGTGATCAAATAGAAGCTGAAAGGGTTAAGATCAAGGCAAGGCAGTATATACTATAAGGTGAAACCCTCTACAAAAAGGGTTACCTTGCACCCTTGCTAAGATGTGTTGGTCCCGAGCAAAGTCAGTATTTGATCAAAGAAATTCACGAAGGTATATGCGGAGCTCATTTTGGAGCTAGGTCGGTGGTTGCCAAGCTTATGAACCTTGGGTATTTTTGGCCCTCAATGCACCGGGATACCACTGAACAATTAAGGAAATGTGATGCCTGCCAAATTCATGCACCAATCCCAAAAAGTCCCAAGCATGATCTTGTCCCAATAACCTCAGCATGGCCATTCTATAAATGGGGGATGGACATTGTCGGTCCATTTCCCCCAAGCAAAGGTGGAGTAAAATTCTTGTTGGTGGCCATAGATTATTTCACCAAGTGGCCTGAGGTTAAACCACTTGCAAAGATCACAGGCAAACAGGTCATTGACTTTCTTTAGGAAAACATTATTTGCCGTTATGGATTGCTGGGAGTACTTGTCACTGACAATGGAAAGCAATTTGCTGAAAAGCCTTTCAGCATTTGGTGCAAAGAGTACAGAATCAATCAGGTTTTTAGCTCAGTGGCTTACCCACAATCAAACGGTCAGGTTGAAAGGACAAATCAAAGCATAGTGGAAGGTATCAAAACCAGACTGGGAAGATACGAAAGCAACTGGCTTGAAGAATTGCCGAGTGTTCTATGGGCCATAAGAACAACCGAAAAGACAAGTCACAAAAGAACACCCTATAGCTTGGTATTTGGATCCGAAGCCGTGATCCCAGCTGAAGTAGGAGTTGTAACACAACAAATTGTCAACATGGATCCAGAAACAAACCAAAAAGAGACCATGTTGAACTTACAACTCCTAGAGGAAGCACGAGACCAAGCTGTAATTCAAGAAGCCAAGTACAAGCATCGAATGGAAGCCTACTACAACAAGAGAGTCAAGAATGAACGCTTCAAGCCAGGAGACCTGGTCCTTAGAAACAATGAAGCTAGCAAAAAAGAGAATCAAGGAAAGCTTGGTCCAAGGAAGGCCCGTCTACCATCCTTGAAGCACATAAGGGTGGATCTTACAAGCTAGCAGACTCAGAGGGTAAAAGGCTTCCAAGGCATTGGAATGGAAAAACCTTGAAAAGGTTCCATGTCTGAACAGGAAAGATTGGTTTGTATTCCACAAGTTGTATTCCAAGAGTAGCACTATGATTACCTTTTGTAAAAACAAGTACCTCTTGAATGAATGAAGTTATTTTATCAAATTTGTCTTTCTATCCTAAGATCAGGTTGAGAACCTACGAAAAAACTCCATGGTAAGGGCCATGTAAGGGGATGAGCTCCCAGGCCACATCGCTCAATAGGTTCAAGGGTTGAATGAACCTATATAAGGGGTGAGTTCCTAAATCAATACAACTCCATGAGACTTAGTATTAAAAAAATTGTCTCATAGACGGGTTTGAACAGACTACACCAAATGTTCCGTAAGCCTTAGAAGAATAATCAACAAACAGGCTTACGAACTCAAACGAAAACAAGAAAATAAATAGGATAGGTGCTATGCCTTCTTGTTAAAAATACCAAGGCTAAGTGACTGCAGCACTGAACCCTTTAAAGTATAAAAAACATAAAGGCAACACAAACTCGATAAAGACAAAGCTACAAAAAACGGAAATAACCTAAGAGGTGATGCAACAACTTAAACGAAAAGTTACAAAAAACTTAAAGATGCAAACCAAGACAAGCCACTAAACTAAGAAGCCTTCAAGGCTTCAGGCTACACACGTGTTGACTCAAGGCCTTAAAGGTTTAACCCACATACAGGATAACTAGAAAGCCTGAAGGCTTGAAGCCAAACAAGCTGCCTTAATAAAAGTATAAAAAACACAACACAAAGTAAATGGTTAAACATAGTAACATAGCAAAGAAAGCCTTGAAAGACTTTCAACCATCCAAACATGAGTTAAGACAAGTCCTAGTGACTTGTAAGTTCAGAAATTGTTCAAACGGCCATACAGGCCTAAAACACAACCACATAACAGGAACCTTAAGGGTTCCTGCAAAATCTAATATTGTTTGAAGTTAACATACAAACCATAAATTGTTTTCAAGAGTGCTAAGAAAGCTACGAATATCCATTAAGCATCAACAGAAGGCTTGGAAACCCCGGAACCTTCGCCCTTGACCTTCTTTGCTTTCTTTAACTTCTTAGCTTTTACACCACCTACCGCTGAAGCCTCCAAGCTTGCATCCCTTGAAGCATCTGGCCCTCCTGAAAGGGTGTCATCACTATCTCCCGAGTAGGATCTCTTCCTTGAAAGAGAACCCAAGACTTCAGCACAGACTTTTTCATTAAGGCCCTCCGGTTTCAAATCCTGCAATACAGTAAGAGGCTTACCAAAACAAGTAGAAACTTGATGAATATACGGGTAGGTCAGCCTCTCCATCTGTTCAACGGAGTCCTTGAAAACATTGGAAGCCTCAGGACGAAACAAAGGAGACTTCTCCAAAGGATGGCCAGACTCATGAAGCTTATAACCAGCAATGAGGCCTTGATGTTTCCCCAAGTTGAGCAATTTAGTGTAAACTTCACCAAGAGCGGAGTTGAACTCCTTGGAGTGAAGAAGGTAGGTGACAACCTGTTGGAAACCTTGCTCAATCAACCATTGGTTATCACCGGTGGTTTGAGCAACCGAAGCCTTCAGCCCTTCCTTCTCTTCATCAAAAGCCCTCTGCTGAACAGACAAAGCCTCCCTATCAGCCTTAAGCTTCAACCGATCAGCCTCGAAGCTTTTCTTAAGATCACCCATTTCAATCTCATGCCTTCTAGTCAGTTCACCAACCTTTTTAGCCCAAGCCTCCTCCTTCTCAGCAAAACCACTAATCTCCTTCTTCATTGCAGCCATTGAAGATTTCATTTTATCTTTCTTCTTGGAAAACTCTCAATATTCATGCATCCTCTTACGAAAACGAGCAATTCCCTGAGGAAGCATGGCAGCAAGGTTGCAGGTGCTCAAAATCATGCGGGACATCATCATATCATCATCCATCTCAGCAATGGTGTCATGAACTGAAGGAGGAGCAATGTGGCTTAACACATCTTCGCAAACAGCAGCATCCTTGAAGCTATCATCAATCTTCACCGACCAACTAGGTACATACACCTCATCCGGATCAAACCCTTCAATGTCCCTGCCTGAAGAACCTTGAACAGGAGTAGAGATAACCTTCTAGGCCGGGGTCTTCTTCTTCCCATGAATAACCAACTTCTTTTCCTTCTCAACACCCACTTCAACACCTTCACCTCCAGAAGCCTCAATATCATCACTCACCTCCACCGGTTCAGTAGAAGTGGATTGAGGAGCACCCTTGAGTAAACGATGAGTAGATCGACGGGTTGAAGCCTTGGGGGCAATAAGCTTAGAAAAACCCTTCACATTGGAAACACTAACATACCCAGTACCCTCAAACCTTTGCTCAGCACCTTTAACTACAACATTCTCATCAGGAATAACTGGAACATCTCCAAACGCAACATCAGAAGTATCGTCACTCTTGATGAAATCCAGGGCAGACATGACTGCAAATAAGAACAAAACAGAAATCACAAAAGTCATAAATTAAGGAAAACACAAAGGGAGTGAAGGAGAGAAAAGCATACCCATGCCATTCCTCATCAGAACAGGATCCCGATTGGCCTTTTCCCACACTTTACTAACCCCTAACAAGACTAGCAAATGTTCAGGAAAGGGACGAACCCTTGAAGGGCACTCCCGGATGGCTTTGAGAAAAGCGTCATTCAAATTGTATTCAGGGGGTTCCGGTTCATTGAGAACAGCATCCGGGTGCCTCCACACCATCTTGAAAGGGACAATAGAATCGGACACCCAGAAAAAAACGATCCTTCTAGGTACCAAGGGTGGTAACCATAGAAGAAATAAGACAAGCATCAACCTTGGACGTTTCAAAGATGAACCAATCACCGTTTTTGGCCAATCGGAAAAATCGGCGAAACAGCAAAAGTGAAGGATCATAACCAAGGGCACGGCATAAAACTTCGAAATGTAAAACCCTAGCCATGCCCTTTGGATGAATCTGACCAAAGGAGACTCGGTAATACACCAATAAATTTAGAACAAACAGGGAAAACGGATAACGAAGATTTGAAAACTCAAAGTGACGACAATAAAGAGCAATAAAACCAGCCGGACATTTATCAATCGGAACATCACAAGCAGGAGCAGTCGGTTTAAACTTGGTCCCAATACCATATTCCATACAAAACAATTCTACTTCTTCCTGGGTTAATCGAGAAAAGGATTTTTCCAAATCCTTACGAGCACCCATTTTGAAGAAAATAAGAAGAAAACAAGGAAATAGGGTAAAAACCGGAACTAACCTGAAGATGGAAAGAAAAGGCAGATGAGAACTTGAAAGGAAAATGGAAAAATTATTGTGAATCTTCAAATAAAAAGAGATAAGGATCAAAATAAAAAAAATTATGATAGTCATTAAACCACCCCTGCAAAAAATAGCCGACCGACCTATTAACTGACACACATCAATCAAATCAGTTGTCAGTTTTTTCAAATTTGAAAACTCAACCGTTTCCAACCCTTCAAGCCTTGAACCCTTGAAGCCTTTAAGCAAACAGAATACACGTATAAAAGTCAGAAGTCTTTGAGCTCATTCCCCAAAAACCTCTGACTTGGGGGGCTGATGACGGGGGTAGCCCAAGACCAAATAAAATGACTTAAATACATGAATGCTCAAAAGGTTAAACGGTTCAAAGGTTGAAAAGCTGGGGAGATGAAGTAAAGCAATACGGGAACAGTAAATGGTCACATCTCCGGATTGCTTCTCCAACTCACCAGCCGCAAAAGCAACACGGATCCACAGAGCACACTCTTTTACCCGCAGGTCAAAGCCTTCAACCCCCAAAAAGGGCAAAACCCCCACTGCAAGCATGGTACTAGTCAAATACATTCCTCTTTGAGTGATGTCTTCTCCTATAAATTAGACACTTCATTTACTGAAAAGGACATTCCTGGCCAGCCCTGATTCCTAAAATATCTGGTCATTCATCTCGAGTACTTGCTTCATGCAAGATACTTTCTTTCACATTCAACACACACATTCCTTTTGCTTACACATCCGAATCTGAACACATTTCAAAGGAGGATCTTTAGCAAACAACAAAATTAATCTAGTGAACCTCTCTCCACGTCTTGCAAACGTGGGGGGACCCCACGACTTGCGTTAGGCAAAGTTGAACCTTTCAACCCTTTTGCCTAACCAACCCAGCTACTATCCTTGGTCTGTTATTTGTTGCATCAACAAAATTCAAAAGGCCTGCATTTGTAGTTTGTTTAGGGCCTCAAAAAACTTAGGAACGGCCTTGAGATAGATGAACAATCAGAAACTGTATTGAACAAACACAATGATCGAACAACTGGAACTTCACTGAACAAACATATTTAGAAAACAAACTATATTCTTAACTTGTACTATACTTCACTGGACTTTTTGGTTTATTTGGAAGGCAAGAAACAATAGTCTTTTAGTGGGCAATCATCATCTCCCTGGAGATATTTTGGAGTCGATCAAACATTTCACTGTTACAACTTGGTATTAGAGTTGTAGGTTGAGATATTTGAATGAGGAATGGTACCTTAAGCATAAAATGAGTTTCAAACTTGAAATAGTGAAATGATCATATCTTGTCTAACAACAATAAGCACGGGGATGAGGTGATGGTGTTTTGAATAAAAATGTATCAAAGGACAAATGAGGCATGGGGTGGGTGGTTCTAGGCCAAAAACAGAGGAGAGAGGGCATGGGGATGGCTGGTCTTAGGTTGGATTTTGAATGGAGAATTAATCTATTTATTCACCAATACTTGTGTTTTATATAATTTTGAATATTTTTTTATAAAAATACCTAGTTAAAACATAGTTAGCTGCTAGATTGTGTTTATTATTTATAAATTAGATTATAAATATAAAACGCACACAAAATCCAGAAAATACAAGACTAACCCACAAAACTATTTTTTTACACTAATATTTTAGAATCTTTGGTACTAATTAGATGATATTAAATGTTATATTATAGCTTTAATTTATTTAAATAGTATGATTTTTTAATACATAATATAGTTATTGTTATAAACCAGACATTTTAGGCCCAACCCATTACTTATGGGCTTTAGGGTTTATAGTTATGTTCATCTCTATATATTGTAATGTTTAATAGAATGAATAATGGAATTCAGTTTATCTCTATTTCTCTTTGGTTTTTATCACGTTATCAGCACTTTCGCCCTTATCAATTTCTAATATCTTATCCCTCAACAAAATTGTGATCATCTGTCCCCTAATCGACTCTCCTTTTTACGGCCGAGTTGAGACCGGTATTCCGTAGACTTCAAACGCAAGCCCCTATGGTCTATTGGAGCAACTATGATCTCGGCACAGGTTCGAAAATTCGATCAACCGCACGAGAGCCGTCTGTTCTTATGTGCAACGTTCAAAGCAGACTGGTATATATTAGTTTATTTTTCTTTGCTTAACAATAACCACCTAGCTATGCCTTGAAGATTTGATTTGATTGACTACAGGTAACACATTTAAGTCCTTTATTTATTTACTTATGGAAGTCAAAACTTATGAGTGGTTTTTGTGATAATTGGATCTGGGGTTCCAACGAATTAGTATTTGGGAAGTTGTAGCATTAAATCATGACTGTGCTAATTAGTCCATGGGCAAATTTTAGTTTTTTTTCTTATGAAACTGCCGGTCATATTTGTTGGAACGGTCACCGGGTTTTCAGGATAATAGAAGGGGGCTGCAACCATGAAAGAAAAATGGTTTATAGCCGGATAAGGCTTTAGGAATTGGGACCAATATGTCCTGGGTTCGTTTCCCATGAGGGTTTTCCAATATTTATTGGGTTTCTTCTGAATTGGTGTATAAGCATTATTTCTAGTGTAGATGGATATGATCGGGTGGTTCCGCTGGTGGTACGATGATACTCCAGTGGTCCGTCAGTGATCCAAATTTACCGTTCAAAAAAATATATATAAGCTAATGTGATCATCCTTTTAATAGATAGTATGAAGTATTTAATTTGGTGATATATGGCCGTAGAAACATTTAAGTATTTTAGAAGAAGTTATAATAATTATTTGTGTCATTGTATAATTTAATTGCCATGTAGTTTATATGCTACCATTTATTTATCTGAAAATCGGATATGGGTTATTGGAACCATCTAGCACCTCAATATGTTTAGACTACTATCGTCTAATTTAGTTATTATCATTTAATGTAAAAATGTTAATTGCAAATATATTGTTTAATTTGTGATTGAAGTTATAGTGTTGAAAATTTTATAATTGTAGTTTATGGTATATGCATTCTTGATGATATAATATTATTCTTATACTTTGCTTTTGAGTGGTATAAATAATGTAAGTAAAATATCAAACTATGTGTTATTATCATTCTCAAATAAACATGTCATACTCTGTATTGTTGATGCATTTTTAGTGTCTGTAACTAGTCTTGTACTTAATGATGTATTGTGTACGGTCTTTATAAATTATCGAGTCTGTTTTTGACGTCGACCAAGTCGGATATCCTCCTATCTGCTTGTGTCTGACTAATTTGTCTTCGTTTGGTATGTAATGTATAACGAACAATGCATGTTGCATTAAAGGGTAGAATGGTCATTACATTGTTTATATGTTCTATCTGTTTGCTGTCTGTTTACAGCAAACAGAACAACTGTTGCAGACCTCGACGAAACAGGCTGTTTCGTCGAATACATCACGACGAAACAGAGTGGTTATCAATTGGTTTCGTTTCGTCGATAGTCATGACGAAACAGACTTGTTTCGTCGTCTTTTGGGCTGCTTCAGGCCCAATGTGTAGCCCATATCCTGTTTCGTCGATACACCTTGTGTTTCGTCGTAAACTTGGGCCCAGGGACTATATAAACAACTTCTAGTTTCACTCAGATAGCAGATGAGATAATACCCTTAAAGAAACTCTGTCTAAACTGTGTTTGTATCAGTTTGTAATCGGTTCTCATCCCGTTTAATCAATCGAGTGTGTTTCATTGATTAATACTGTGTCGTTATTGTTTTATACGTTTGATTTGGCATAGTTACGTGGATTCCGCACACGTGACCGTGTTTGCTATAAACAAGTGATTCGGTTCGTTATCGATCCTCAGATTTCGGGACCAACAATTGGTATCAGAGCGTTTGGCTCTTATCCTTGTTTAAAATCAAACATTGTTCGGTTTTTATCAAGTATTTGTGATTGTTTTTCTGAAAAATTATTCTTGAAAAATCATAATTTCTGGAAAAATTCTCATAAAATCTGTTGGTTTCTTGTTGTTTGCTAAAGAGTTTTATCAAAAACCTAGTTAGATTGTTTGTTCATGCTTTAAACCGGGTTTTTAGTGAAAATCTTGTGCATTTTCATGTTTCGGAAAATTATCAGTGACCGGAAAACTCATTGTTCTTGAGTGTGTTCTTCATATCTTCATATTGTTCTTATCATATTTGTGCTTTTGATCTTTAAATTGCAAGAATCAAAGTGTTGTCACATATAATACATTAAGTGGACTTTGGTGTAAAATTGTGATAATTAGTTTCTGAGAAAAAGCATGTTGTGTTGAAAAACAGTGTTACCAACATACCTTGTGTCAGAAAAATATCTAGCTGTCTGAGACTTATCTTTGACGAAACAAGCAGTCGACGAAACAAAAGCGTTTCGTCAAAAATATCTTCGACGAAATAAAATCAGTTTCGTCATAAAATCTTCAACGAAACAAGTCTGTTTCGTCATCATTCATATTGACGAAACAAGTTTGTTTCGTGGAAAGTGTTTCGTCGTGTGTATTGTCAATTTTACACAGAGGACTTGCAGAAGTGTTCTAATTGTTTGTTTTCAAGTGTTTGACCAGGAAATATGTTGGTGCACTTGTGTCTGTACTTTGTCTGTATTTCGTCTTGATACAAAACGATGTCTTTGTTAGTCTTGTAAGTTTGACCAAGTCAACCATCCTCCTGGTTTGACTTGGCCAAACAGTTAGATATGGTTGTAATATGGCTGGGTCGAAGGATGGTCATCGAAGGATAGCTTAGATCCTTCGATGATGAGCTCGAAACATAAACATTCGATAGATGGACCACGAAGGATATCATCCTTCGTGGTACATGTGGATCCTTCGAGTTATTTCTGGTCGACAGATGATCTTTCGATCAGTCTGTCTGATCCTTCGACCAGACCTGCTGTGTTGGGTATAAATACCCGTGTGTTATGTTCATTTCGAGGGTCAGACACAGAAAAAGAGTTAGACAGATAAGGAACACAGAGAACACACACACACTCTGAGAGTTTACAGAACTGATTTGTAAACATTGCTTTGTAACTGGACCTTTCATACGTTTAATACAAGTGGTGTTAATCGGTGAATATTGCGTGTCGTGTTTTTACGTGTTCTATCTCGGTTTGCTATCTCGGTTGGATTCCGCACAACCGGGTTGGTTTGTACACAAGGATTAGGCGACTAGATCCTCCCCTAGCCGGACCTACAAGTGGTATCAGAGCCTTGGCTCTTATCCTTGTTAAAACCGAGGTGTTCTTGCTGTTTTTCGGGTTCTTAAAGGTCATATTTTCTGGAAAATCTTGCTGTTTTTGCTTGGTGTTTTGTTAAAAACCTTGTTATTTTTCATGTTTTCATGCTAGTCTTGGGTTTTTGGTAAACATTTTAGCAAATATTGTGTTCCGAAAGTTTGTGGGTTTATCGGAAAACTCAGATATTTGGGCTGTGTTCTTGACATATTCAAGTGTTCTTCATAATATTACACTCTTTGATCTTAAAAAATTTGATTATTGAAAAGTGTTTGTGCATTGAAGAGAGTAAACTGATTAAAATATTGGACATTACCTGTTTGGTGAAACCTACATGTTCAGAAGATATGGTCTGAACATACTTTCTGCCGAAAGTTCTCACCAACCCATCAACTTTTCACCAACCTGTCACATTTGTCAACCGTGTCAGAGCTGTTCGAAAGATATCCTTCGAAGGAATATTTTCGAAACATACATCTTTCGGTCTACTGCTCGTTTTCGAAAGACAAGGATCCTTCGATTGGGGAGTCTTTCGAAGTCATTGTTCGACACTCAACAGTGTTCATCTTTCGGTCTACTGATCTTTCTCGAAAGACTAGGATCCTTCGATTGGGGAGTCTTTCGAAGTCATCTTTCGTGTTCATCTTTCGGTCTACAGTCCTTTTTCGAAAGATAAGGATCCTTCGTTTGGAGAATCTTTCGAAAACATTGTTCGAAATTCAACAGAGATCTTTCGAACCCTGTTGATCCTTCGAACAGGTGTTGATCTTTCGATCATTAATCTGTTTGTGTTTAACAGTTTGTGTTTTTCAAGTCTTTCGAACAGGTATCCTTCGGCTGTTTCTTGATCAAATATGAATCCAAGATGGGGTACTTTGGTAAATACTGATATGTATTTTGGTGCTCCGTCATCTTCCGCATCAGTATCCTCTCAAGCTAATGCAATGTCTACCGGTCAATGGGCATTCGTATCAAATCAAACTACAAGTATTCAAAGCATTCTCTTAAGCGAGAGTGAAACGGGAAGTTTGAATCGGCCTCCAAAGTTGATGCATTTATACGAATATCCAGGATGGATTGATAGATTTCATACATACGTTCTTGGTCAAAATACAGAGTTGTGGTTGAGATTCATCACAGATTTCGATCAAACAATAGAGGTTGCTGCATCATCTGCTGCTACGTTTGCAGATCTTACAGAAGATCAAAAGAAGATCTATGATTTGGAAAAGAAGGCATATGCCATTCTCACTCAGGCATTGAGCAAAGATATTTATCATCAATTCGTCAGTTATAAGACAACGAAAAGGTTGTGGGACGCATTGAAGACAAGAGGCGTAGGAAATGAAGCAACACGCCAATTGAGAAAAGAATTGCTAAAGAAAGAGTTTGATGGCTTTATTTGTATGGAGAATGAGTCTTTAGGAGACTTGACGAGTAGATTTAATCATCTGCTGACTGAGTTGTCAAATTTTGAGGTTGTTGTAACTCCAGCAGAGATTGTGAAAAAGTTTGCAGATGCATTGCCACCTCAATGGAATACCTTCTTGGAGATCATGAAGTACAATGGTACTTTAGCTACAACGAGTTTCAATGACTTTGTTCAAATCCTGGAAAACAAGAATCAGGAAGAAACTCTAAAGGCGAAAAGGGTTGCTGTGCCACAAAATCCAGAAATGTATTATGGAACTTCTAGCACTTCTGCAAAACCTGCTTCACACGCTCCAATCCAAACAGCGTTTGTGTCTACCACTGACATGTTTGGAAATACTATCCAAGTTCCGGTCAAGCCTGCTCGAACAGATATGTATGGAAATCCACTTGATCCAGTTCCTCAACCAGCACCACAACAGCAAAGCCAACAACCAAGAGCAACTGATATGTTCGGAAATCTATTACCTGTTCGATCTACCGGACCAACCGACATGTATGGGAATCCACTTCCTCCTCCTCAATCTACCGTACCAACAGACATGTACGGGAATCCACTTCCTCCTCAACAGCAAGCATGTTATGGAAGCACATCATCTGCTGGTCAGCAATCAAAGCCAAATACAGTACGGCTCGACACCTCAAGCTTTTCTAAAGTTAGTGTGGAAGTAGCAAAAGAACACATGGAGCTGCTAAACACTTTGGTGAGCGCATACTGTGGATTAGTGGAAGGTCAGATTGGCAACATTAATCTGACACAAGAAGACTATCAGCAGATAGATAAAGAGGAGATGGAGATGATGGATATCAAGTGGGCCTTTGCCAGTGCTGTTAGGCGAGCAAAGGATTTCATGGAAAGAACAGGCAGAACCAGCTTGGAGAGCAAGAAAGACACCAAGTATGGCTTTGATAAGCAGGCTGTTAAGTGTTTCAATTGTGGTGAACGTGGTCATTTTAAAAGGGAATGTACAAGACCATCTCAACATGGGAACCAAAATCCCTTCAGAAGTCAAGGCAACCAGCAGAACCAGAACAGGAACAATGTTCGTACATTGGTGCCTGTCAACAACCAGAGTCAAGCAGGATCATCTAATGCCAACCAGGCACTTGTGGTTCAAGTAGATGAAGGTTGTGATTGGTCAATCCAGTTTGGAAATGATGCTCCAGATGGAACAGCTTGTTTTGCTGAAGTTGTCACGGATCTTAAGCACGCCAGTGGTGGAGAATCTTCCACCAATGGTGTTGAATCTTCTGAAGATGAAGACAGTTCTGGTTATAGTGGAAGTTCAGATGAAGAGTCCTCCACTTCAGGCAATGATCAGGAAGATGACACATCAAGTGTTTCAGTTAATGCAGATATTGATGAACTATTGGAAGGAGCTGCAGCAGGAGTTCAAAGAAGATCTATTTTGGTGGATCAAGCTGCTTATTCTTCGTCTTCTCTCCATTCAGCCTTTATGGCTAATGTCGACAGTTCATCAAGTCAGGTATGTTTCGATAAACCCACTGCTGCTATTTGTGATAACTGTGATAGATTGCATGTCAGATGTGCTGAGTTGGATGCAAACATGTCTGAGTTGCAACGCAAACATGATGCTTTACAAGCTAGTTTGTTTGACTTGCAAGACAAACATGTTTCTTTAAATGATAAGTGGTGTGAATTGCAAAGCAAACACGAAGCTTTGCAAGAGAAATATGATGTGACATTCATTCACAACCAGAAGTTGACCGTTGATCTTTCAAAGTGCACTGAAGCCAACATGTTTTATGAAAACCATGAAAAGGAGTTTAAATCGGTAATTGAGAAGTTAAAGAAAGATAAAACCGAGTTAACTAAAATGGTTTCCAGAAAACAAACCGATATTAATTTGTATATAACTCGTCTGGAAGTAATGCAAAAAGAAATGGCTTGTGTCAAAACTGAAAGTGAGGCGATCCAACTTAAGCTAGACAGTTATTTGAGCTCTAGCTATGTGTTGGATCACATCATTGATGTTCAGAAAGAGAAACGGGATGTCACATGCATAGGTTACAAGAAATGTCCACCACCTGTGAGACATAATTATGATGCCATGCCGGATGAGGAAGATAGAGTTTTCTTTGAACCATCTGTTCCTTTAGCTGTTGAAGAATTTGCAGGACTCGGATACAAGAAGGAAGTATCGTCAGATTCAGATGCGTCAGCAGATACATTTGTAACTGCTGAACAGAATCAGGATCCTCCAGTTGTGATTGAGGATGCTGATTCCTCTGATGATGAATCTGATGATACTAATTCAGCAAAGTCTGATGCGGTGATAAAAGAAGAGGACATACCTTTTGAGAATCATATTCTATGTGATCCTCCTGCAAAGCCCGCTAAGACTGTTGCAATCGAGTCCGTGTCTGCAAAAGAGTCGGAGAGTGTGGATTTGCTGTACACTCTTGTTGGTGATAATAAAATTTATTCTGACAAAGATTTTCCGATTAAGAATGTAAATCAAGCCTTAATCAGTAAAGTTTTTGAAAATTCGACAAGTAAATTTCTGGGTAAGAAAGGATCACGTGTTACAGTAACACAGTGTCCACCTATTCCAAAGGCTGAAGTTCGAAAACAATATGGAAATCAGAAATTACCAACAGTGCAAAAACAGCAAAACCATACCAAGCCAAAAGAAAAATTACCGGCTCAAGGTCAAAGGAAGCCAAATCAGAAGAAGAAAAAGGATGTGAACTTTGTGAAATCCAAGGGAACAGACAAAATCGCAACATTTGAAAATCAATCTAACTTAGATTTTGTCAAAAAGGCAACAGTGATGAAAAGGAATGAACCAAGTAGTTCAAAACCTAGTACCTCGGGGTCACAAAGTTCATCATCATCGGTAAGACGATCACATGATACTTCGGGGTTTGTTGAACGAAGATCATGTTTTGAATGTGGTACAATTGGGCATATCATTCGAAATTGCCCGTATCTTCATAAGTTGAAAGCAATTGATGATGATCCCCGTGAACACAATCACCAAAAGCGATCTGTTTCTGTAAAACAAGATCCCCGACTTGTAAGAGAAAGGGAAAAGAAACAGAAACGCCAACAAGTCAAAGTGGTTGAAAAGGCACTTAAGAATGAAGTGGTTCAAAAACAAACGGTTCCAGTTAAACCAGAAAGTTCAAAATTTTCAAAAACTTGAAACAATCACGAAGTTAAACTTTCAAACAATCAAACTGGTAAATTTCAACAGACATGGAAACCTAAAATAACCACAAATTCAGGGGGACCATCACAATTTTCGAATCATCAAAGAGTAGAGGTTATTGTCATTGATGAAAATGGAAGACCCAAGACCACAATGACTTGGGTCCCCATCTCCAACTAATTATGTGAGTTCGTGTGCAGGGTGTTCCAGGAGGAACTATCAGTAGTCATTGGATTGTTGATAGTGGGGCATCCAGGCACATGACAGGCGACATGAAGCTTCTCTACGACGTCAAATCTATTAGAGGAGGTTATGTTGCTTTTGCTGGAGATAAAGGCGGATATATTACGGGTGAAGGAATGATTTCCAACGGGGTTGTTAGCTTTGATAAGATCAACTTTGTACAACAACTTGATCACAATCTTCTTAGTGTTTCTCAAATTTGTGACAAGCAGTTCTCGGTACACTTTGATGCAAATGGATGTTATGTGCTGAAACCCGGCTTCAAAATTCCAAAAGAATGGATTCTCTTGTCGGCTCCAAGGATAAATGATTTGTATGTCCTTGATATGAGCCAAGCTATCACAACGTCTGCACAAGCAACATGTTTCGTTTCCAAAGCCACAGAAAAAGACACAATCTCTTGGCACAGGCGAATGGGTCACATTCACTTACGCAAAATGAATTATTTGGTGTCAAATGAATTGGTGAATGGTGTTCCTCTTAAAAACTTCCATCTTCAAGACGTCTGTGTTTCGTGCCAAAAAGGAAAACAAACGAAGAAGCGACACCCTACAAAGAAGATCAACACGGTGGCTGTTCCTCTTGAACGCTTGCACATGGATTTGTTCGGTCCTGTCAAGCACAAAAGTATTAGGAATGATCAATATTGCCTCGTGATAACTGATGATTATTCAAGATTTTCTTGGGTGGCGTTCATGGCACACAAGAGCGAAACCTTCGGTATTATCAAAAATTTGATCATTCAGATTGAGAATCTCTATAACTTGAAGGTTAGGCGGATACGTAGCGACAATGGTACTGAATTTAAAAATCATGCCATAGCGGAGTTTTGCACTTCAAAAGGTATTCTTCACGAATTTAGTGCAGCTTACACTCCTCAACAAAATGGCGTCGCTGAACGTAAGAACCGCACGTTGATCGAGACTGCTAGGACAATGTTAGTAGAGTCACAATTGCCGATTCCATTTTGGACTGAAGCTGTGTCCTCTGCATGTTATACGTTGAACCGAGTCCTTACAGTCAAAAGGCACAATAAGACCTGCTTTGAGCTTATTAACAAACGAAAACCAGATTTGTCATACCTTGAACCGTTTGGAGCTCCATGCACTATAATCGATCCTAATGGAAAGTTTGGGGCAAGAGCAATTGAGGGATACTTTCTTGGGTATTCCACCCCGAACTTAAGAGTCTGGAATCTAGAGACTAAAAGGGTCGAGGAATGGTCTGAAGTCAGAGTACAAAGGCACACTTTGCCAGTTAGAAATCCTGGTCAGCCTTGGATGTTTGAGTACGATGACTTTTTCAATTCGATCAATGTTGAAGC
>JARYGA010038221.1:0-26550 GCA_030545235.1 Helianthus tuberosus | reverse complement strand
TATGTTTTTAATCATGATCTAGCAAGATCATATGATGATCAACATCATTTTTACAAGCAATCAACAATCAACAAGTATTTCAACACATAAACATTAAGATTTCTTATGTATTCATGCTTATGTTCATGTTTCAAGTTCAAGTTTCTTAGTGTTCTTCAAGATCATCATTATGTAACATCTTTTAACCACTTAAAATAGAAGTAAAATGGAAGGATCAAGGTTCTTACCACTAGCTCAAGGCTAGGGATGATCAAGAGAAGAAATAGAGTGGTTAATAGCAAATGAAGAAGGTCCTTGAACTTCCGAAAGTTCCTAGCTTCCTTATGCAACCTCTAACACACTTGTATAAGCTTGGAATGGTTGTAGGATGGGTGAATGATGGTGATGTTGGTGTGGTTGGAGTCGGCCGAGAGCACAAGAGAGGGAGAGAGGAGTGTGTGTTTTGAAGTGTGAAAGGTATGAAGTTATGATAATGATGTGCATTCCTATAATCCATTTCTAGGCTTTAACTTATGTATAATATGTGAAGGAAAGTAACAACAAGATCTATTATAAAATTAAAACAAATCATAATGTGGGGGCTATGTTGGTCGATTTCATAGGTGGGGGGGGGGGGTAGTAGGCAAGGTTAAACTATATAGTTAATTAGTTGAGTTAAAATCCAAGTATTAGTTAGGATTTAGTTACTAGATATTTTTATGATGTGTAATGATGTTCGGGGACCATAACTAGCTTGGTAATGTTAAAACAGTGCTTCTAGTGAAAATTTGGTGTTTCGGGTAGTGTCCAGTTGTTCGGTTGGTTACCGGTTCGTTAAGGTGCTAAACTATGCAGTTTAGTGTGCTTTATGTTACCTTTTGTGACAGTTTTGATTCCCGACACTTAGGAAAGTATTCAGGACCATTTAATCATATTTCTGCATGATATTAGTGTGTTTAAATGTTGAATTTGCTGAATTTCTGCAGAATTCTGCAACTTTAGTGAGTTTTTGGCACTTTCGGGTACTTAAACTATCACTAGAATGGCAGTTTTGTGATCCTCACTTTCCTACACACTATACTAGTGTAATACTTGGTTTCTGGCTCATTCTATGACTCAATACACTGTCTGTCTAGGTACTGAACTCCGTCCGCATTTTCCTGATTTGTCTGAATACTGTGCTAACTATTCTTAGTGCATCATTCAAGTCAATGAAGTTCTCATGCAATATTGATATGACATTACGCAATATGTGATGCACATGTATGTATATGGTAAAAATCAGAAAGTAATTCAAACAATTAATTATAATTCAGCACAGTCATTAACACTAATCATTATTTATTAATTGTACGGATACCTGGAATTTTGACTGTTGTCACAATACATATATATGCATATAATTCCAAAAATTCACTTTTCACATAATGTGACAACTCGAGTTTTCAAGGTCTCTATTTGATTTAATAACTGTTCACTAAGTGTTGTTTATATATTTATATGTTGTGCCTTATAAGTGTGTATGTTAATATATGTTTTTTATTATTAATATTTTGTTTGGTATTAATAATATGTTTTAATTAATGAAAATGGAACTTTTGCAAAACACCTATCCCCACCCGAAAACACCCCCTTGGCGAAGACCCCTACCCCACGAAAACACCCATGTTGGTGAAAACACTTTGGTGTTTTCGTCCACCACTAACCGGCGAAAACAGAGATGGGCTTCTGGCCCAGTGACGATCTGTTATAATTTTTTTTTATTCCTTTACGCGAGAGTTTAACCGGCAACCCTAACCACCTCTCAACTTCTCTCAACCCGACGACAGCCCTCCTCCCATTCGAAGCTAGATCACTCTTGTTTGATCATTCTTAGTGCGGTTAGTGATGTACACGCTTAGTTTGATTTCAGTTCTAGATATATGGTTATGCTGTAAACATGTTCTTAACTGTAATGGATCTAGTGATGGAATGATTTCATGATTTATGTAAACCTTGATATCGATCTAGGGTTTTGACGGTTTGTGAAATTGGAATTGTGTAACCTTGTTGCTGTTAGATTTGGTATTTGTGATTGTTTAAGATCTGTACTTCGATCTGTACACCGAATACATTCCTGTGGCTATCTAAGATCATATATTTTATGATTTAATGTGCATGCTAGATAGTAAGTGTTGTGATGATCTGATTGAATGATAGTCCTGATTGTACAGTGATTGGTAGTTTATTGGATTGCATGATTTGGTATGAATGAATAACTGTTACTGATCATTAGGGTTTTGTGTAACTGATATTGATAATGATGTACCCGACGAAAACCCTCACCCCGACGAAAATACATCTCGACGAAATCCCAAGGGATTTCGTCGCCCAAGGGATTTCGTCACCTGAAGGGTTTTCGCCACTAGGTGATTTCGCCACTGGTGATTTCGTCGAGTGTTCTGGACATTAACTCTGTTAAGTCATTAACTCTGTTAACTTTGTAAAGTTTATTAACTATGTTAGTATGTCACCCCTGTTAGCATGTTAACTCTGTTAGAACGATAACTCTGTTGATACGTTAATTCTATTGCATGTTAACTCTGTTAAACCTGTTAATTGATAATCCATGTTAGAATAGACTGAAAACTCAATTACGTGAAACACGAATCGTACGAACATGAAATAACTGTTATGTGCTACTTGATAATGATTGCCTAAGCACACTTTGTGACATAGATTGCATGTGAATCGTTACGGACGAAAACTGATTGTATATATACGTGCGTACTATAGGTCGTGAATGATTATTTGTGAGCGTGTAATTTTAGCATACGGAGCAAACCAAGGTGAGTTCACACTCCTAAGGCATGGGATTCCCGGTGGGTTGGGAATGGGATTGAATAACTATTTATATTATCAACACTACTAGACTACCTACTACTGTCCTCGGATTGAGAAGGGCACGTACGTAAAACCTACGTACACTCATACTTGCTACTGTCCTCGGATTGAGAAGGGCACGTACGTAAAACCTACGTACACTCATACTTGCTACTGTCCTCGGATTGAGAAGGGCACGTACGTAAAACCTACGTACACTCATACTTGCTACTGTCCTCGGATTGAGAAGGGCACGTACGTAAAACCTACGTACACTCACACTTACTACTGTCCTCGGATTGAGAAGGACACTTATGGATACGACTAGTCTAGTAACATACAACATGGGAAGCCCCCACTAAATATCATGAAAAGGTTTGGTAAACAAGGATACTGGGTAATACATGGTTATGAAACGAACTTACGACTTCTGAAACGAACTCATTAGCTGAACAATCAACTCTGAACTCGCTCATCTTTGTTGTTGACTCGTTGTTACATGCCTTGCAGGTCGTTAGGTATCTATGGAGCTTGCATCGGAGTGGGAAGAGTCGTTGTGGGACATGGACAGCTGTGTGCCATGCTAAACATTTGAAAGGTTTAAACTTATGACTTGGTTTTAAACATTATGATTCCGCTTGCAACTTAAACTATTGTTTTATTTAGACACCAATTGTATTGTGTTGAATTTTTATATACTACTTACATGCTTGTTCAATATGATTGGTGGCTTGATCCTGGTCAGTCACGCTCCAAGCGGTGATACTCCGCGTGTGGATTTTGGGGGTGTGACAGATTGGTATCAGAGCCATAGATTATAGTGAACTTGGGTTTAATAAGGGAAAAAGTTTTTATTAAAACCAGACTATAACCTGTACAGTGCTCATCGATCCACAACGACGCTTCACTCCACGTGCAAGGCTCAACACTAAAGGTAATATGGTTTATGTTATATTGCCTACTTGCTAGTTACATAGAACTTTGCTTATGGTATGCTTAGATGAACATAACAACTACTGTTTGAAAACCAATGTGTGCTTACTCTCTTTTGTCATCGCACTTTCGCGAACCTTTCTCACTCATGTTTCCTTTGATATGAAGATCATGAGTGGACGTGTTAACCTAACTCAAGCCCAGTTAGCGGCTTTGATCACTGAATAAGTTACTGCAGCGCTCGCAGCTGCCCAGGCAGGAGGTATAACCTGCCATCACAACTTACTCTAGGATCTTTAGATCCTACTCTCGTAAACCAACATTTATGCTTAATTTTGTTTTACACACACGACAGGTCAACACGCTCAGCCTCTTGTGTGTACTTTCAAAACCTTTATGGATTGCCGACCTACTACTTTCAACGGCACTGAAGGAGCTGTAGGCCTCCTCCACTGGTTCGAGAAGCTCGAGTCGGTCTTCGAAATGTGTGAATGCCCTGAGGCTCGTAGGGTGAAGTATGCTACTGGTACTCTCGAGGGCATAGCGCTCACGTGGTGGAACACTCAGGTTCAAATGTTAGGGCTGGCAGCTGCAAACGCCACCCCATGGAACGACTTCAAGGAAGTGATCAAGCGAGAATACTGTAATCGTGATGACATCCACAAGTTGGAAGTGGAGTTCTTTAACTTGAAGATGACGGGGTCAGAGATAGAGGCGTATACGAAGCGATCCAATGAACTGGCAGTGTTATGTCCAACTATGGTGGATCCTCCCATCAAGCGTATCGAGCTGTACCTCAAAGGCTTAGTACCAGAGATTTAAAGCCATGTGACTGCTGCTAACCTTGCTACCATCCAGGATGTTACTCGTCTTTCTCATCGTCTTACAGACCAGGCAGTGGAACAGAACAAGCTGCCTAAGTGTATAGGTGCTACTGCTACTACTACTTCTGCTATTCCTAGTGAAGACAAACGAAAATGGGATGGAGCCTCCAGCAAGGGTTCGACTACAGTTCAGTCCCAAGCACAGCAGCGAAAGATCGATGACTACCAGAGTCCTGGTCAGCAATCTTCTGGTAGTCAAGGTGTCACACCCCGACCGCGTAAAACAACAAATCGCGGCGGAAACATCGGGGCGTGTTGCAACAGAATTAATTGTTTCATAACCATGGCATACAAAGTTGTATTTTATTTATAAACAAAGGTGTTACATTGTTTCAAACAGGAAATTTAAAGAGTTCTGAACATAATTAAACATAGTCTATCTTCTTTTAAAGTCTAAGGCACAGGTCCGCCCTAGTATCATGATCAACATCCTATGGAAAAGCACCTGAAAACACATGTGAAAATAGGTACGTCAGCATAAAAATGCCTGTGAGATACATAGGTTTGTGAAAAATAGGATTCATGACTTATGTTTAAGAAAAATGTTTAGTCATGAACCTTGTAATTTGCTTTGTCTTGTAAATCATTTGAAAACAATAAGATCAGATGATATGTATAAGTAAATGTCAGGTTAAATAAATAACCATGTAAAAATGTGTTTGTATAAGATAAGTTGTTTGTAAATAAATGTCTTGTGAAAAGTATGTTATTTGTATAAAATGTTCTATGTCTCAAACTGAAATGATTCAAATAACGTTACGCCATATAATACCATACAAACACTTATATATAGGAAGTACCAGCGGCGTATCCACCATGCTTGTATCATATTACACACGCATCATTACTTAATCACTTAATCAAACCAAACCAACCAATGTAAGAAGTCTATGTTTAATTCAATTGTCAAATGTATTGAATAATATGTCAAATGTAAATCATGTCAAATGTCTATGTCAAATATCCATGTCAAATGTCTATGTCAAATATCCATGTCAAATGTCTATGTCAAATATCCATGTCAAATGTCTATGTCAAATATCCATGTCAAATGTCTATGTCAAAATGTCATGTATGGCAAGTGAAATGTCTCAAACTAAACCATATGTACAAAAACAAAGTATTGAAGTAAAACTTAGTTTAAATCAAAGCTATGTTTTGTGTAAATGCATGCAACTATTTAATATGAACATTTATGCGGTATTGTGAATATGCATACATCCAAGCCTGGCAACTGTGGTGATAAACCCTTTAAACAAATTAAAGGTCTATCTGTCTTAATGTCAACGAATTCGGTCATTCCTTTCTGTCCCCTTACCCTGGGATGTCCGGAACGGGAGTTGTCAATTCCTATGGTACCACTACCTACTAACGAACGGCATGATCGGTGTTAATGAATGTATTGTCCCATGTAAACAAACCAAATGTCATACCAATATGTAAGCATGTGAAAACAATGCACTAAGTATGTAATCAAATGAACATACATAGCGTGAAATGTCATGTAAAACGATGTACTAAGTAATGCACACAATGGGCACACCTAGCATGAAATGTAATGTAAAACAATGTACTAAGTAATGCACACAATGGGCATACCTAGCATAAAATGTAATGTAAAACAATGTACTAAGTAATGCACACAATGGGCACACCTAGCATGAAATGTAATGTAAAACAATGTACTAAGTAGTGCACACAATGGGCACACCTAGCATAAAATGTAATGTAAAACAATGTACCAAGTAATGCTCACAATGGGCATACCTAGCATAAAATGTAATGTAAAACAATGTACTAAGTAATGCACACAATGGGCACACCTAGCATGAAATGTAATGTAATCATGTACTATAATGTACTAACGAACATAGCAGTATATGATGTGAAAAACAGGAAAGCATGAAAGTAACAAGTAGGCACATGTGTTCCACCCCAAAACAGTTTGGAAAACAGTAAAAGAGGGGTCTATGTACTCACTTGAGATTGCTCAGATGTCTAAAGATAATCACCAAGTAATGCTATAGATCTCGGAATCAAACGGCACCTAATATAGGTAACTATGTTAATAACCGGACCTTAATCGGATGATTGGATAGAATGAGGTTTCGTAAACCAAACGAGTGTAGAGACTCGTGTCATTTGGTTTAACAAAGCCTACATGCTAAATGAAACTTAACATAATCATTTACGACCCATTACGACCCGTTTAGGAAGCTTATGCTACTTTAACGTGTCGTGCGCGTGAAACGCGTTCGGACCGCCTAACTAGCCCTATGACAAGTGTTATATGCCTAAACATGTTACATAATCAGTTATGTGATAAAGGTTTAGGTTACATATGCTTAATTACCAATTATACATGAAAAGGGTATTCTGGTAATTTACCTAAGGCATATAAACTACCTATCATACAACTACTTAAACGATGTGACCATAGGGTATAACCTCGAAAGGTTATTCCCTACCTACTATGGTCACCTAATGTGTTTGGTCGGATCCTAATGATCGACCAAACTGGGTCGGGTTCGAAGGTATAGGCGATTTATTAGATCGCCTACCCTACGACCCTAGACAACGTGGTAATCAGTGGGCATAGTCCCAAGGGACTATGACCAACGTGATTACACTCACGTTGCGAAGTTCAAACGAACTTCGCATTGACCATTACTGGTCAACGCTGAAAGTCAAACAAAGTTTGACTTTCTGACTCGAAAAGCAGTAAAAATAAGGAAAAGAACGAAAGAATACTTACGAAGGGTCCCCGAATGCTAAACTCGATTCGAAAATCTCAGGTATGAAACAAACGTTTCAACTTAGAGTTTCTCAAATCAAATTTCTTGTAATTTTTGAAGCATGGGGGTGGGGTATTTATAGTTTTAGGTCCACCGTTAGGATCGTTTCATGGAAAACGTGCCATGATCCAAGCCGTACATGTGTTGGAAGCTTATGGTAACTAAAATTCCATCCTTATCACATGACTAGACAATTAGGAACATGTGGTTGTGGATTAAACATGTGAAATCTGCTGTTAGAAACAATGCATCTGGTCTGGAGACCCCATACGCATCGTATGGTATATATACCATACGCATCGTATGGTGCAAGTTTGGCAGAATTACAGTTTTGGTCCCTGAACTGTATTTAGGCCATTTTTGACACGTTTAAGGCCCGTTAACCCCATTTCAAAGCTCAAAAATGAAGTTAAAGTATAGGGAACTTAAAATGTGCTCAAAAATATCACGAATGTCGGTTCGTTTGGCCGTACGGTCGCGATGTTCGGTTAATTACGACGGAACACGCATAAGCGCGAAAAACGATCCAAATGACGCGACGAATGGATTTTTCTAATGGCGAACACTAAAATAAAATATAGTCATGCTCACATAAATTTTTGGATGTCCGGATGTATTCAGAACGTAAGTTATGCGCGAAAATGCAAACTTGTGCACTTTTTGACACTTTTAGTCCCTGAATGACCCAAAAGTTTATTTTAGCACACCGAACCCCTCAAAGCCTATTTCTAAGCTATGTAAAGGATATTTAAGGTGTGTTTAACTTATGGTTATGTTCCAGAATGTTCGTTACAGTTCAAATTGACATACTTTCGCAGTTTGTCATATTTAGTCCCTGTAAGCGAATTAACTTGTTTTTGCCATACCAAAGCCTTCAAAACTTATTTCTAAGTTATGTAAAGGTTATTTAAGGTATGTTGAGTATATGTTGATGTTCCGGAGTATTTCTCGCATTAAACTGAGTACGTTTACGCACTAGTTTGCGTATAACTCTCCAGAAAGCGATGTAGAGTTTGAAATTACATAAAAGTCAAAACATGAAAAATGTAAAACATAACAAAACAAACATTGTGATCAAATAACATTGTTTTATTGATAACAGAACTGTTAATAGTGATTACAAGCACAGTTGTTACAGTCTCCCCTACTTGTGGAAATTTCGTCCCGAAATTTATTTAGAGGAAACTCGTGGAAAAAGATGTGGATATTTCGCTTTCATTTGATCTTCGCGTTCCCAAGTAAACTCAGGTCCACGTTTAGCTTCCCAGCGAACTTTGACCAAAGGAATGCGCTTGCGTTTAAGCCACTTGACTTCACGTTCCATGATTTCCACTGGTTTCTCAACAAATTTCAGTGTTTTGCCAACACGAATTTCGTCAAGCGGTATGGAGAAGTTCTCATCAGCTGTACACTTCTTGAGATTGGACACGTGAAAAGTTGGATGAACATTTCCAAGTTCAGGAGGTAACTCAAGTCTGTAGGCTACCTTTCCGATTCTTTCGACGATCTTGAATGGTCCAACGTATCTAGGTGCAAGTTTTCCTTTCTTTCCAAATCTGATCACACCTTTCCAAGGTGAGACCTTAAGTAATACTCGATCACCGACTTGAAATTCCAAGGCTTTGCGTTTTGGGTCCGCGTAAATCTTCTGACGGCTTCTAGCTGCCTGAAGGTTATCACGAACTTTCTTGACCTTGTCAGTTGTCTCTAAAATGAGGGCAGGTCCAGTAAGTTGAGCCTCGCCAATCTCATTCCAGCAGACTGGTGAACGACATTTTCGACCATAGAGAGCTTCGAAAGGAGCCATTTTGATGCTAGTGTGATAACTGTTGTTGTAGGAGAATTCAATCAATTTCAGATGTGAATCCCAGCTACCACCAAAATCGATCACACAAGCTCTTAGCATATCCTCCAGAGTCTGGATTGTTCTCTCAGATTGACCATCCGTTTGCGGATGATAAGCTGTGCTTAGATTAAGTTGGGTCCCCATAGCAGATTGCATGGTTCTCCAAAAATGAGAAGTGAAACGAGCATCTCTGTCAGAAATGATGTTCAAAGGAACACCATGTCGAGCTACAATTTCATCTACATAGATTTGAGCAAGTCTGTCAGTAGGAAAATCCTCACGGATTGGCAAGAAATGTGCTGACTTTGTAAGACGATCAACGACTACCCAGATGGCATCATGACCTTTCTTTGTGCGCGGGAGTTTGGTAACAAGATCCATAGTAATGTTTTCCCATTTCCAAACTGGGATCTCTGGTTGTTCCAATAAACCAGAAGGACGCTGATGTTCAGCCTTAACCTTAAGACAAGTAAGGCATTTGGATACGTATAAGGCAATGTCTTTCTTCATACCAGGCCACCAATAATGAATACGAAGATCCTTATACATTTTATCTGAGCCCGGATGAATAGAATAACGAGACTTATGGGCTTCATCCATAAGCAAGGTACGAAGATCATCCTGGCTTGGGACCCACAAACGGTCCATGAAGTAATATGATCCATTGTCCTTCAGTTCCAAAGCAGGTGTTAGGTGGTAAGGAAATTCCTTATCCATCAAACCTTGTGAAACACAAGATTGTTGAGCTTGAGCAATGCGTGCTTGAATATCGGATCGAGCTTGAATAACAGTCTGAACACGTACACAATGAAGTTTAGTACGTTCCTTACGACTCAATGCATCAGCCACGACATTCGCCTTACCAGGATGGTAGCGAATTTCGCAGTCATAGTCGTTTAAGAGCTCAACCCAACGTCGCTGTCTCATGTTGAGTTCTTTCTGGTTGAAGATATGCTGAAGACTTTTGTGGTCTGTGAAAACCACACATTTTGTACCGTACAAATAGTGTCTCCAGATCTTGAGAGCAAAGACAACTGCACCTAACTCAAGATCATGAGTGGTGTAGTTCTTCTCATGTATCTTCAATTGTCTTGATGCATAGGCTATGACTTTGTTCCTTTGCATCAGAACACAGCCAAGACCCAATTTAGATGCATCACAATACACGACAAAATCATCATCACCCTCAGGTAATGATAGAACAGGCGCATCGCAAAGCTTCTGCTTCAAGTGTTGAAAAGCTTCCTCTTGTTTGAATCCCCAATAAAATGGCATTTTCTTCTGAGTTAGAGCAGTTAGAGGAACTGCGATCTTTGAGAAGTTTTCTATGAAGCGGCGATAATAACCCGCTAGACCAAGAAAAGAACGAACTTCAGTAGGAGTAGTAGGTGTATCCCAATCCTTAATCGCACTGATCTTGGAGGGATCTACATGAATACCTCGTTCGTTGATAACATGCCCCAAAAATTGAACTTCTTTAAGCCAAAATTCGCACTTGGAGAATTTTGCGAAAAGTTGTTCTTTCTTTAGGAGTTCAAGAGTAAGACGAAGATGTTGCTCGTGGTCAGCTCGCGTCTTAGAGTAAATCAAGATATCGTCAATAAAAACAATGACGAACTGATCCAAATAAGGTTTGCAGACCCTATTCATTAAGTCCATGAAAACAGCCGGAGCATTAGTCAAACCGAATGGCATGACTGTGAATTCGTATTGTCCATAACGAGTACGGAACGCTGTCTTCGGAATGTCTTCTTCTTGCACCCGAAGTTGATGATATCCGGAACGCAGATCAATCTTCGAAAAATAAGAAGCGCCTTGTAACTGATCAAAGAGATCATCGATGCGAGGTAGAGGATATCGATTCTTGATGGTAAGCTTGTTAAGCTCACGATAATCGATACACATCCTAAAGGATCCATCCTTCTTCTTGACAAAAAGAACGGGAGCACCCCAAGGTGAAAAACTAGGACGTATAAAACCTTTGTCAGAGAGCTCCTGAAGCTGTTTGGACAACTCTTGCATCTCAGACGGTGCAAGACGATATGGAGCTCTGGCAATGGGATTTGCACCAGGTACGAGATCAATACGGAACTCGACTTGGCGTACTGGAGGTAGACCAGGTAAATCTTCAGGGAACACTTCAGAATAATCCCGAACGACAGGAATATCTGAAATAGACTTACCCTTGCCTTTATCTTCTGTAACATGTGCTAAGAAAGCCACATAGTTCTTCTGCAGATACTTCCGAGCTTTAAAACAAGACATGAGTTTGAGACCACTGGTAGGCTTCTCACCTTGAACCTGCAGGATCTCGCCTGTCGAAAGCGGCACACGAACAATCTTCTTAGAACAAACTATCTCTGCGTGATGCTTGGATAACCAATCCATTCCCACAATGACGTCGAAGCTTCCAAGTTGCATAGGCGCGAGGTCAATAGGAAAAAGATGGTCGTTAAGATTCAACTGGCAGTTGTGAAGAACAGAATCAAGAATAATGGGTTCACCACTAGCAACTTCTACTGTCAAAGATTTGCCTAGTTTCGTTCTAGACACGCGAAGCATTTGCTCAAAAGATAATGACACGAAACTCTTATCGGCACCGGAATCGAAAAGAACAGATGCAGGCTGATTATTAATAAAGAACGTACCGTTCACCACATTATCGTCAGCCTGTGCCTCTTGGGCATTCATGTTAAAAACTCGGCCTCGAGCCGGAGCCGGATTCTGGTTCTGGTTGGCTAGCCTTGGGCACCGATTCCTATAGTGGGTCAGATCCCCACAATTGTAACAAGCACCTGGTGGGTATTGTGGTCTTGCAGCTTGACCCTGTTGCTGAGCAACTTGTTGAGCCGGGTTCTGAACCGCGGGATTCTGAGCAGATCGACAAACATTGGCGAGATGGCCTGATTTCCCACAGTTAGTACAGAAACGGCATGGAAATTGCGGCTGGTGGTGACTGTTGCATCTATTGCACAAAGGTGCATTCCCTGTATAGGGTTTCTTCGCTGGAAGCTGTGCGGGTTGGTTGAGAGCTGCCTGATTAGCTTGGGCAGTGATAGCAAAATTTTGGGAAGCCTTACGCTTCCTTGACCTCTTCGAAGAACCAGAGTTCTTTCCATTCAAGTTTTGACCTTTCTTGCTATCTTCCTTGTCAGCCGACTGCTTCTTGCCCTTGTCACCCTTCCTGTGTAACTTGTTCTTCCGGACCTGCGACTCAGTCAGCGTCGCTGATAACTCGATCGCCTGACGAAGTGTGGCAGGTTCACTACCAGTAAGAATGTCTTGTACCGAGTCAGGTAGGCCGTCGATGTATCTTTCGATAGCCTTGTCAAGTGGGGTAACCATAGTCGGGCAAAGCAAACTCAACTCTTCAAACCGATCAGTATAAGCCCTATGCTCACCACTATCTTGCTTCAAAACATCAAACTCTTTCTCCAACGCTCGCTGCTCATGACGAGGACAGAATTCCCTCATCATAAGGGCTCTAAGTTCAGCCCATGTCTGTGCGAGAGCAACTTCTGCACCTTGGTCCCTCATAACCCCGTTCCACCATGTCAAAGCCCTCTTCTGAAATACGCTCGAAGCAAACTCGACCTTGCGATTTTCGAGACACTGTACGTGGCGAAAAGTATTCTCTATGCTCTCAAACCACTGAAGAAGCCCAGTTGCCCCTTCAGAACCACTAAACTTGAGTGGTTTAGCCTGATTAAAATCCTTGTATTTGCACGGACCATTGTTGTTGTTGTTGGCTTGTTGCCATTGAGCAAAGAGATTTGGGAATTGAGCAGCCATCTGCTGCGCAATAATTTCTGCCAGCTCGGCAGTTGCTATCTGATTTTCGCGTCGAGGAGGCATTCTAAAAGAGGAAAACATGAAAGGAAACGAGTGAGATGATTGGATGAAGTGAATGAGATGAAACAAAATCAACAAAAGCAAAGATGGTGGTCATTCGTCCGTATCACAAAGCAAACAAACGACACACAGTGACTAATCAAAGTAAATGGGTCAAAAATAATGTATAATGAAGACATGCTCGCCTATAAGTGAACACTCACTCCAAGAATTCCCAGGTAAGCACAACTGGTCTCGCGTCTGGTTGAGATGTATACGAAGTGCTTGCCTAGACAGAAAACCCAGAATACAGGCATTCACCCTTCCAGTTTGCACATGTTCACATTATTTAAAACCCAAAACGTTTGACGGGATTTTTGAAAATTAGAAGGCACAAGGCCAAAAACCAATACTGAAAAGGGTTCAAAACCATATAACAGAGGGTTCAAAACCTTGTAATAAATCATTCAAAAACAGATGATTGTTTTTCAAAAATCGATTCGGAAAATTTGGTTCTTGTTTTGATAATCACCTAAGGATAGGTGATATACATGTTTTAAGATCTAAACACAAGATAACTCGTGTTAGGTTCCTAGAAAAGTTATAGTCTAGGTCAAAGCATTACTAATAACCTAATTCCCTATAACCATTGGCTCTGATACCAACTCTTCTGTCACACCCCGACCGCGTAAAACAACAAATCGCGGCGGAAACATCGGGGCGTGTTGCAACAGAATTAATTGTTTCATAACCATGGCATACAAAGTTGTATTTTATTTATAAACAAAGGTGTTACATTGTTTCAAACAGGAAATTTAAAGAGTTCTGAACATAATTAAACATAGTCTATCTTCTTTTAAAGTCTAAGGCACAGGTCCACCCTAGTATCATGATCAACATCCTATGGAAAAGCACCTGAAAACACATGTGAAAATAGGTACGTCAGCATAAAAATGCCTGTGAGATACATAGGTTTGTGAAAAATAGGATTCATGACTTATGTTTAAGAAAAATGTTTAGTCATGAACCTTGTAATTTGCTTTGTCTTGTAAATCATTTGAAAACAATAAGATCAGATGATATGTATAAGTAAATGTCAGGTTAAATAAATAACCATGTAAAAATGTGTTTGTATAAGATAAGTTGTTTGTAAATAAATGTCTTGTGAAAAGTATGTTATTTGTATAAAATGTTCTATGTCTCAAACTGAAATGATTCAAATAACGTTACGCCATATAATACCATACAAACACTTATATATAGGAAGTACCAGCGGCGTATCCACCATGCTTGTATCATATTACACACGCATCGTTACTTAATCACTTAATCAAACCAAACCAACCAATGTAAGAAGTCTATGTTTAATTCAATTGTCAAATGTATTGAATAATATGTCAAATGTAAATCATGTCAAATGTCTATGTCAAATATCCATGTCAAATGTCTATGTCAAATATCCATGTCAAATGTCTATGTCAAATATCCATGTCAAATGTCTATGTCAAAATGTCATGTATGGCAAGTGAAATGTCTCAAACTAAACCATATGTACAAAAACAAAGTATTGAAGTAAAACTTAGTTTAAATCAAAGCTATGTTTTGTGTAAATGCATGTAACTATTTAATATGAACATTTATGCGGTATTGTGAATATGCATACATCCAAGCCTGGCAACTGTGGTGATAAACCCTTTAAACAAATTAAAGGTCTATCTGTCTTAATGTCAACGAATTCGGTCATTCCTTTCTGTCCCCTTACCCTGGGATGTCCGGAACGGGAGTTGTCAATTCCTATGGTACCACTACCTACTAACGAACGGCATGATCGGTGTTAATGAATGTATTATCCCATGTAAACAAACCAAATGTCATACCAATATGTAAGCATGTGAAAACAATGCACTAAGTATGTAATCAAATGAACATACATAGCGTGAAATGTCATGTAAAACGATGTACTAAGTAATGCACACAATGGGCACACCTAGCATGAAATGTAATGTAAAACAATGTACTAAGTAATGCACACAATGGGCATACCTAGCATAAAATGTAATGTAAAACAATGTACTAAGTAATGCACACAATGGGCACACCTAGCATGAAATGTAATGTAAAACAATGTACTAAGTAGTGCACACAATGGGCACACCTAGCATAAAATGTAATGTAAAACAATGTACCAAGTAATGCTCACAATGGGCATACCTAGCATAAAATGTAATGTAAAACAATGTACTAAGTAATGCACACAATGGGCACACCTAGCATGAAATGTAATGTAATCATGTACTATAATGTACTAACGAACATAGCAGTATATGATGTGAAAAACAGGAAAGCATGAAAGTAACAAGTAGGCACATGTGTTCCACCCCAAAACAGTTTGGAAAACAGTAAAAGAGGGGTCTATGTACTCACTTGAGATTGCTCAGATGTCTAAAGATAATCACCAAGTAATGCTATAGATCTCGGAATCAAACGGCACCTAATATAGGTAACTATGTTAATAACCGGACCTTAATCGGATGATTGGATAGAATGAGGTTTCGTAAACCAAACGAGTGTAGAGACTCGTGTCATTTGGTTTAACAAAGCCTACATGCTAAATGAAACTTAACATAATCGTTTACGACCCATTACGACCCGTTTAGGAAGCTTATGCTACTTTAACGTGTCGTGCGCGTGAAACGCGTTCGGACCGCCTAACTAGCCCTATGACAAGTGTTATATGCCTAAACATGTTACATAATCAGTTATGTGATAAAGGTTTAGGTTACATATGCTTAATTACCAATTATACATGAAAAGGGTATTCTGGTAATTTACCTAAGGCATATAAACTACCTATCATACAACTACTTAAACGATGTGACCATAGGGTATAACCTCGAAAGGTTATTCCCTACCTACTATGGTCACCTAATGTGTTTGGTCGGATCCTAATGATCGACCAAACTGGGTCGGGTTCGAAGGTATAGGCGATTTATTAGATCGCCTACCCTACGACCCTAGACAACGTGGTAATCAGTGGGCATAGTCCCAAGGGACTATGACCAACGTGATTACACTCACGTTGCGAAGTTCAAACGAACTTCGCATTGACCATTACTGGTCAACGCTGAAAGTCAAACAAAGTTTGACTTTCTGACTCGAAAAGCAGTAAAAATAAGGAAAAGAACGAAAGAATACTTACGAAGGGTCCCCGAATGCTAAACTCGATTCGAAAATCTCAGGTATGAAACAAACGTTTCAACTTAGAGTTTCTCAAATCAAATTTCTTGTAATTTTTGAAGCATGGGGGTGGGGTATTTATAGTTTTAGGTCCACCGTTAGGATCGTTTCATGGAAAACGTGCCATGATCCAAGCCGTACATGTGTTGGAAGCTTATGGTAACTAAAATTCCATCCTTATCACATGACTAGACAATTAGGAACATGTGGTTGTGGATTAAACATGTGAAATCTGCTGTTAGAAACAATGCATCTGGTCTGGAGACCCCATACGCATCGTATGGTATATATACCATACGCATCGTATGGTGCAAGTTTGGCAGAATTACAGTTTTGGTCCCTGAACTGTATTTAGGCCATTTTTGACACGTTTAAGGCCCGTTAACCCCATTTCAAAGCTCAAAAATGAAGTTAAAGTATAGGGAACTTAAAATGTGCTCAAAAATATCACGAATGTCGGTTCGTTTGGCCGTACGGTCGCGATATTCGGTTAATTACGACGGAACACGCATAAGCGCGAAAAACGATCCAAATGACGCGACGAATGGATTTTTCTAATGGCGAACACTAAAATAAAATATAGTCATGCTCACATAAATTTTTGGATGTCCGGATGTATTCAGAACGTAAGTTATGCGCGAAAATGCAAACTTGTGCACTTTTTGACACTTTTAGTCCCTGAATGACCCAAAAGTTTATTTTAGCACACCGAACCCCTCAAAGCCTATTTCTAAGCTATGTAAAGGATATTTAAGGTGTGTTTAACTTATGGTTATGTTCCAGAATGTTCGTTACAGTTCAAATTGACATACTTTCGCAGTTTGTCATATTTAGTCCCTGTAAGCGAATTAACTTGTTTTTGCCATACCAAAGCCTTCAAAACTTATTTCTAAGTTATGTAAAGGTTATTTAAGGTATGTTGAGTATATGTTGATGTTCCGGAGTATTTCTCGCATTAAACTGAGTACGTTTACGCACTAGTTTGCGTATAACTCTCCAGAAAGCGATGTAGAGTTTGAAATTACATAAAAGTCAAAACATGAAAAATGTAAAACATAACAAAACAAACATTGTGATCAAATAACATTGTTTTATTGATAACAGAACTGTTAATAGTGATTACAAGCACAGTTGTTACACAAGGGCAGGGTGGATACCGAGGAAACCACCCAAAGTGCAACAAATGCAACAGACACCACAGTGGTCAGTGCAACAAGGGTCGTTGTCAGAGGTGTCTCAAGATGGGTCATGAAGCCAAGGATTGCAGGAGCTCACGGCCTACAAATCAGAATCGTCAGCAGCAACAACAAGCACTAGAGAATCAGCAACAGCAACAGGGGATGCTATCAGTGTGGCGCTGAAGGTCACTTCAAGAGACAATGCCCGCAGTTAAATCAGAATCAGAATCAGAATCAGAACCACAACCAAGGAAATGGGAACGATAATGGGAATAACAACGGGGGTAATAACGACGGCAATGGTGCCTGGGGTCGAGCGTTCGTGATTGGTCAGGGTGACGCAAGGAATGATCCTAACGTGGTGATGGGTAAGTTTCTTCTCGACGACTTTTATGTTACTTTTTTATTTGATTCGGGTGCCAATACCAGTTATGTGTCTCTAAAAGTTAGTCAAATGCTTAAACGCACACCAACACTTTTGAACACCAAGCATGCCATAGAGTTAGCAAACGGTAAAAGCCTAGAAGCCACACACATAGTTAAGGGTTGTAATCTCGTCTTAGCTGGTCAGATTTTCTCTATCGATCTCATTCCTATAATTTTGGGTAGTTTTGACATCGTTATTGGGATGGATTGGTTATCCCAACAGCAAGCAGAGATCCTTTGCAAAGAGAAGATTGTTCGTATTCCCCGTTCTGGTAAAGAACCTCTTGTGATCCAAGGCGACAAGAGTGGTGCTGTTGTGGGCATCATCTCATTTCTTAAGGCCCAGAAGTGTTTGCGAAAGGGCCACACTGCTATTTTAGCACTCGTTACTGACGCATCAACGAATGAGAAGAAGATAGAGGATATTCCAGTTGTACGCGACTATCCTCAAGTGTTTCCTGAGGAATTACCTGGTCTACCGCCTCATCGCCAGGTCGAATTTCAAATCGAGCTAGCTCCTGGAGCAGCACCAATAGCTCGTGCACCGTACCGCTTAGCTCCATCAAAATTGGAAGAACTATCTACACAACTGCAAGAGCTCTTGGATAAGGGTTTCATACGTCCTAGCTCTTCGCCCTGGGGAGCACCAGTATTATTTGTAAAGAAGAAAGACGGTACCTTCAGGATGTGCATAGACTACCGTGAGCTTAACAAGGTGACCATAAAGAATCGTTATCCTCTCCCGCGCATTGATGACTTATTCGACCAGCTGCAAGGGTCGAGCTACTACTCCAAGATTGATCTGAGATCGGGTTACCATCAACTGAGAGTCCGAGATGAGGATATCTCTAAGACAGCATTCAGAACTCGTTACGGCCATTACGAGTTCCTGGTCATGCGTTTTAGATTGACGAACGCACTGGCAGTCTTCATGGATCTTATGAACAGAGTGTGCAAACCTTACCTGGATAAGTTTGTTATTGTTTTCATCGACGACATCCTGGTCTATTCTAAGAGTCAGGAGGAATACGAGCAACATCTGCGGATTATTTTGGAACTGCTTCGAACAGAGCAACTTTATGCTAAGTTTTTGAAATGCGACTTCTGGCTTCGTGAAGTCCATTTCCTAGGCCATGTGGTAAACAAGGATGGGATTCATGTTGATCCATCCAAGGTAGACTCGATCAAGAACTGGCCTGCACCTTCGTACACCAACAGAAATCTGCCAATTCTTGGGTTTGGCGGGCTACTACAGAAGGTTTATCAAAGACTTTTCCAAGATTACGCAGCCGCTTACTTCACTAACTCAGAAAGGCGTTATCTATCGTTGGGGTAATGCACAGGAATCGGCATTTCAGCACTTAAAGGATAGACTTTGTAGTGCACCTATCCTTTCATTGCCAGAGGGCACAGACGATTTTGTGGTTTATTGCGACGCGTCAATTCAGGGTCTTGGTCTTGTTTTGATGCAACGGGATAAAGTCATCGCTTACGCCTCGCGCCAACTTAAGATTCACGAAAGGAATTACACTACACACGATTTGGAACTGGGAGCTGTTGTTTTCGCACTTAAGATATGGAGACATTACCTGTACGGTACCAAGTGCACCATTTACACCGATCACAGGAGTCTCGAGCATATCTTCAAACAAAAGGAGTTAAACATGCGACAACGTCGATGGGTCAAGTTATTGAATGATTACGCATGTGTGATCAAGTACCATCCGGGAAAAGCCAATGTGGTGGCCGACGCCCTCAGTCAAAAGGATACTACACCTAAGCGTGTGCGAGCATTACAACTCACCATTCAATCTAGACTTCCTTCTCAGATACGAGATGCTCAGGTGGAAGCATTGAAACCGGATAACGTCAGGGCTGAAGCCCTACGCGGCTCAAGGCAGTGGTTAGAACAAAAGGAAGACGGCGCCTACTACGTAACAGGATGCATTTGGGTCCCACTCTTTGGCAATTTACGAGAACTCGTAATGGATGAAGCACATAAGTCTCGCTACTCAGTACATCCTGGTTCGGATAAGATGTACCACGATCTCAGAACTACGTATTGGTGGCCTAGCATGAAAGCTCACATAGCAACTTACGTTAGCAAGTGTTTGACTTGTGCGAGAGTCAAGACAGAATATCAGAAACCATCGAGCCTACTCCAACAACCAGAGATACCACAATGGAAATGGGAGCAAATTTCCATTGATTTCGTTACTGGCCTGCCTAGATCTCAACGAGGAAATAATACTATTTGGGTGATCGTGGATCGACTCACAAAGTCTGCACACTTCTTGGCTATCAAGGAAATGGATAAGTTCTCCACTCTAGCAGACGTTTATCTTAAGGAAATTGTCTCGAGGCATAGAGTGCCAACCTCTATTATCTCTGATCGTGATGGACGTTTTACTTCAGAACTGTGGCAAGCGATGCACAAATCTTTTGGCTCTCGATTAGACACAAGCATAACTTATCACCCGTAAATGGATGGGCAGTCTGAACGCACCATCCAAACTCTTGAAGACATGCTTCGTGCATGTGTAATCGATTTTGGCAACGGCTTGGAAAAACATCTCCCTCTAGTGGAGTTTTCGTATAATAACAGTTACCACACTAGCATTCAAGCCGCTCTGTTTGAGGCACTGTACGGGCGTAAGTGCCGATCACCTCTTTGCTGGGCAGAAGTTGGCGACAGCCAAATCACTGGCCCAGAACTTGTAGTAGACACAACAGAAAGAATTGCTCAGATACGACAACGCATGGCGGCAGCTCGTGACTGTTAGAAAAGCTACGCTGATAAGCACAGGAAACCACTCGAGTTCCAAGTTGGGGATCGAGTGCTACTCAAAGTTTCACCCTGGAAGGGTGTGGTTCGTTTTGGTAAACGAGGCAAGCTCAATCCGCGATATGTCGGACCATTTAAAATCATTGAGAAGATAGGCAAAGTGGCCTACAAACTAAACCTGCCCGCAGAACTCAGTGCAGTTCACAACGTTTTTCACGTGTCAAATCTAAAGAAATGTCTGTCAGATGAGACCCTCATAGTTCCTTTGAAGGAGCTCACTATCGACGATAAGTTGCGATTCGTCGAGGAACCAGTAGAAATCATGGACCGAGACGTCAAGGTCCTCAAGCACACCAGAATACCGCTTGTTCGAGTTTGTTGGAACTCCCGTCGTAGCCCAGAGTTCACCTGGGAACGAGAAGACCAAATGAAACTCAAGTATCCCCAGTTGTTCGGAAACAGTGCAACCACTACTGAGACTGAAGCTACTGCAGAATTTCGGGACGAAATTCCAAACCAACGGGGGGATGATGTGACACCCCAGGAAAACCAGGAAACAACACAACACAACTAGCTTCCTCAGTAACCACGTACTAAATTTCGGGACGAAATTTCTTTCAAGTTGGGGATAATGTGACAACCCGAGTTTTCAAGGTCTCTATTTGATTTAATAACTGTTCACTAAGTGTTGTTTATATATTTATATGGTGTGCCATATAAGTGTGTATGTTAATATATGTGTTTTTTATTATTAATATTTTGTTTGGTATTAATAATATGTTTTAATTAATGAAAATGGAACTTTTGCCAAACACATATCCCCACCCGAAAACACCCCCTTGGCGAAGACCCGTACCCCACAAAAACACCCATGTTGGTGAAAACACTTTGGTGTTTTCGTCCACCACTAACCGGCGAAAACAGAGATGGGCTTCTGGCCCAGTGACGATCCGTTATAATTTGTTTTGATTCCTTTACGCGAGAGTTTAACCGGCAACCCTAACCACCTCTCAACTTCTCTCAACCCGACGGCAGCCCTCCTCCCATTCGAAGCCAGATCACTCTTGTTTGATCATTCTTAGTGCGGTTAGTGATGTACACGCTTAGTTTGATTTCAGTTCTAGATATATGGTTATGCTGTAAACATGTTCTTAACTGTAATGGATCTAGTAATGGAATGTTTTCATGATTTATGTAAACCTTGATATCGATCTAGGGTTTTGAGGGTATGTGAAATTGGAATTGCGTAACCTTGTTGCTGTTAGATTTGGTATTTGTGATTGTTTAAGATCTGTACATCGATCTGTACACCGAATACATTCCTGTGGCTATCTAAGATCATATATGGTATTTTATGATTTAATGTGCATGCTAGATAGTAAGTGTTGTGATGATCTGATATAATGATAGTCCTGATTGTACAGTGATTGGTAGTTTATTGGATTGCATGATTTGGTATGATTGAATAACTGTTACTGATCATTAGGGTTTTGTGTAACTAATATTGATGATGATGTACCTGACGAAAACCCTCACCCTGACGAAAATACATCTCGACGAAATCCCAAGGGATTTCGTCGCCCAAGGGATTTCGTCACCTGAAGGGTTTTCGCCACTAGGTGATTTCGCCACTGGTGATTTCGTCGAGTGTTCTGGACATTAACTATGTTAAGTCATTCACTCTGTTAACTCTGTAAAGTTTATTAACTATGTTAGTATGTCACCCCTGTTAGCATGTTAACTCTGTTAGAATGATAACTCTGTTGATACGTTAATTCTATTGCATGTTAACTCTGTTAAACCTGTTAATTGATAATCCATGTTAGAATAGACTGAAAACTCAATTACGTGAAACACGAATCATACGAACATGAAATAACTGTTATGTGCTACTTGATAATGATTGCCTAAGCACACTTTGTGACATAGATTACATGTGAATCATAACGGACGAAAACTGATTGTATATATACGTGCGTACTATAGGTCGTGACTGATTATTTGTGAGCGTGTAATTTTAGCATACCGAGCAAACCAAGGTGAGTTCACACTCCTAAGGCATGGGATTCCCGGTGGGTTGGGAATGGGATTGAATAACTATTTATATTATCAACACTACTAGACTACCTACTACTGTCCTCGGATTGAGAAGGGCACGTACGTAAAACCTACGTACACTCATACTTGCTACTGTCCTCGGATTGAGAAGGGCACGTACGTAAAACCTACGTACACTCATACTTGCTACTGTCCTCGGATTGAGAAGGGCACGTACGTAAAACCTACGTACACTCACACTTACTACTGTCCTCGGATTGGGAAGGACACTTATGGATACGACTAGTCTAGTAACATACAACATGGGAAGCCCCCACTAAATATCGTGAAAAGGTTTGGTAAACAAGGATACTGGGTAATACATGGTTATGAAACGAACTTACGACTTCTGAAACGAACTCAATAACTGAACAATCAACTGTGAACTCGCTCAACTTTGTTGTTGACTCATTGTTACATGCCTTGCAGGTCGTTAGGTATCTATGGAGCTTGCATCGGAGTGGGAAGAGTCGTTGTGGGACATGGACAGCTGTGTGCCATGCTAAACATTTGAAACGTTTAAACTTATGACTTGGTTTTAAACATTATGCTTCCGCTTGCAACTTAAACTATTGTTTTGTTTAGACACCAATTGTATAGTGTTGGATTTTTATATACTACTTACATGCTTGTTCAATATGATTGGTGGCTTAATCCTGGTCATTCACGCCTCCAAGCGGTGATACTCCGCGTGTGGATTTTGGGGGTGTGACACATAAACTCGTTTCAAATAAAAAATCTTTCATATGACACCTTTTTAAACATGCATGGATTCACCTTTTTGATTCTTATCAATCAAGAACATAAAAAAAAGTCAAAACTCAAACTCCATACATATATATATACATACATACGGCCACACATATACATACAAGTTCATCCAATTTATTTTTCTTTAAAAACCCATTTATTTTAGTTTTCAAGTTTATGTTTAAATCAAAGAACAAGAGAAACTTTTTACTATCATTTTCATCACCAAGAATCAAAAACATTTTTAAAAAGAATGGTATTATACCTTTAAGATTCAAGTGGATTTTTTTGAATATAAAGATGATACGATGCTTGGTTCTTGCTTGAAACTCCTTGGAATCACCTTTAAACCTTCAATTGGAGTTGAAAACACCTTGGAATGGGTTTGAATCTTCAAGAATTAAGTTGGAAATTCAAAAATGGATGATGTTATGGGGTGTTCGGTCGTAGCTTTATTTCGGGGGAGAGAGAATGAGTTTGATTGTATTTAAGATCATATCTTGGATATTAGGAAGATTTGAAAGATTTGTTGCATGCATAATCATTACACATATCCTTATGACCAACAAGTGGAGGAGAGAGGAGAGCGAAAGAATTCTTGTGCCAACACTTGTCCCATCTCTCACACGTATACACATATATATACATATTATAGACCAAAACTGGTAGTTTACTGGATACCGGGTATTTTATCTAGCGTTTTAATCCTGTTTTATGACATTTTAAATTATTTTATTATTCTATAAAAATAAACTAGCCAAAATATTACTGAAATAATTATCAGTTGCCTCGACTGGCTGCGTTGACAGTATTTTGTCAAATACGCGAAGTATCGCACGGTACGCGCTTAAACTCGAAAAATAGAGTTTCTTAGCGTTTTAATTTATTTTTCCTTCCGGACATGATTAAAATTACCATTCTAATCATAACAGATTATTTTTAGGATTTTAACATTGATCGGGTGGTCACCGACGTTCGTTTCGCATTTTGTTCGTTACGCAATAAGCGTTTATCTTATTGTTGCCAACATAATTTTTATCAAAGTTTGGATTTACCAACACATAAAATATCACATATAAACATCAATATCAGTTAAATACAACCTTTTTATTTATTCATGACACGTGTTACATTTGTACGGTACAACCTAAATAGCCGGGTGTCACAGTCTCCCCCTGTTTAGGAAATTTTGTCCCCGAAATTCTACTATCCACAAATTGCACAATCAACAGATCGCATATACCGTTAGGAATCTGTAATCGTCTTTCTGGTTATCAACATAACTCTTCTAACCAAATTTACAACTTCAATAAACTTTTGTTTATCTCCTAAGTAAACCTCATCAAAGAATATAGTCAGTGTATCATCTATTATACACTTTTTCATGCTGGACACATGAAACACATCATGTAAACCACTCAATCCCTATGGTAGCTTGAGCCTATAAGCGACTAATCCAACTCAAGATGGGCTCTCGAAAGGACCTAATCAATGTGGCTCAGCTTTTCTTTCTTTGCTAAACCTAATAGCACATTTCCAAGGCAACAACTTCAACAAAACACAATCTTCAACCTGAAACTGCAACAGTTTCCTTCGATTGTCCACGTAATTCTTCTATCGATCGAAGGAGACTTTTAACCTTCCCTTGATCTAGGCAAATCCTGTCACTGGTTTCCTGGATAAACTCGGGTCTGGGTAGTTGCGTTTTGTCACACCCCGACCACGTTAAAACAACAAACCGTGGCAGAAACGTCGGGGAGTGTTGTAACAGAATCATTGTTTCAACAACCATGGTAATTAAAATTATGTATTATTGAATTAATGTTTACATTGTCTTGGAATTTAAATAAGACATAACATAATAATTGTCTTTTAAGTCACTAAGGCCCGAGTCCGCCTAAGTGAAGCACAAACATCATCATGCATCAGCACCTGAAACACATGTAAAAATAGGTACGTCAGCATAAAAATGCCTGTGAGATACATAGGTTTTGTTTATGCAAGATTCATGACTTGTGATTTTAAAAAGTGTTTAACAAAATGTAGTCATGAACCTTGTAAAATATTTTCCTTTATGAAATCATATGAAAATCGATATGAAAATCAATGATAAATAAAGGACAATGCATGGTTTAATGAATAACCAAGTAAAAGAAATTTTTATGTCCTTGTAAAAATGTTTCATGTCTTGTCCAAGTGATTTATATAACGCAACAATGTAAAATACAATAAAAGCACTTATATATAGGAAGTACCATCGGCGTATTCACCATGCTTTTATCGTATGGCACATAGCCCCGTTACATAAGTCACTTATTGATAACCAACTAAAATGTCTTGTTCAGTGTCAAAAATGTTTATGTGTAAGCCATGTTCAATGTCATGTATGAAATGTATCAAATGTAATGCATAGCAAGTAGGAAATCATCTACTTAAACTATGTAATGATATTAGTGTGAAACAAATGTATGGCGAATAACAAGCAATTACTCAACCATAGGAAAAAATGTACAAAACAATGTCTTTGAGTAAACCTAAGTTTAATTCAAATGTCATGTTTTGCAGAAAACAATGCTTTATGATTACAAACATTTATGCAGTAATGTTAATCGCATACATTCAAGCCTTGCGACTGTGGCGACAAACCTTTAAACAAATTAAAGGTTCATCTAAGTGATGTAGTCGGATTCTGTCATTTCCAACTTCCAAACAAACCTAGGAAGTCGGAAACGGGAGTTGTCAATTCCTATGGTACCATTACATACTACCGAGCGGCGTGATCAATGTTAATGAATGTATTATTGTCCCGATTAAACACACCAAATGTCATAACCAATGTAAGCATGCTATGAAAACCATGTACTAGGTATGCTAAGTAAACATGCCTAGTAGAAATGTCATGTAAAACAATGCGTACATATGCTAAGTAAACATATGTAACAAATGT
>JARYGA010038220.1:0-27685 GCA_030545235.1 Helianthus tuberosus | reverse complement strand
TCCACCCTGCCCTTGAATACTAAATGTTGCTGATCAGGACTTTAGTTGTCATCGACCTTTCACTGCTGTGCCTGGGACGGAATTGTAGTCGAACCCTTGCTAGAGGTTCCATCCCACTTTCATCCATTGTTACTGAGGGTAGCAGAAGTAGTTGAAGTAGTAGTGGTAGTAGTATCGCTGATACGTTGAGGCAGCTTGTTCTGTTCCACTGCCTGGTCTGTGAGACGATGAGTAAGATGAGTAACATCTTGAATAGTAGCAAGTTTAGCCGTCATCACATGGTTTTGAATTCCTGGTACTAAACCCTTGAGGTACAGCTCAAAGCTCTTTATGGGAGGATCCACCATAGTTGGACACAAAATTGCCAGTTTGTTGGATCGTAATCTTGCACGCTTCTATCTCTGATCCCGTCATCTTCATGTTAAAGAACTCCACTTCCAACTTGTGGATGGCATCATAACTACTGTATTCACGTTTGATCAGTTCCTTAGAATCATTCCATGGGGTGGCATTAGCAGCCGCCAGCCCCAGTATCGTAACTTGCGCGCTCCACCAAGTTTGCGCAGTGCCTTCGAGAATATCAGTGGCATATTTCACCTTACGAGCCTCAGGTCATTCGCACATTCGAAGGCCGATTCGAGTTCCTCGAACTAATGGAGGAGTCCAACAGCTCCTTCAGTGTCGCTGAAAGTAGTAGGACGACAGTCCATAAAAGTCATGTATGTGCACACAGGTGGCTGAGCGTGTTGACTTGTCGTGTGCGTAAGAGCAAGCATACTTGAGCATGAGTGTTGGTTTACGAGAGTAGGATCTAAAGATCCTAGAGTAAGTGGTGATGGCAGGTTACACCTCCTGTCTGGGCAGTTGCGAGTGCTGCAGTAACTTGTTCAGTGATCGAAGCCGCCAACTGGGCTTGAGTTAGGTTAGCGCGTCCACACATGATCTTGACATCAGGGAGAACATGTGGGTGAGAGGTTCGCGAATAGTGCGAAGGGAGTGAGCACACAAGTATTCTCAAGCAATAACGTATAGTAAGTTCTGTAATCTAGGCATACCGCGAGCAAAGTTCTATGTAATTCTAGCAAGTAGGTAAGGTAACATGAATAGTAGTACCTATGATGTTTGAGCCTTGCACGTGGAGCGAAGCGTCGTTGCGGATCGTTGAGAGCACTGTTCTGGTTATAGTCTGGTTTTAACAAAATCGTTTTCCCTTTATTAAAACCGAGTTCTCTATAACCAATGGCTCTGATACCAATCTGTCACACCCCCAAAATCCACACGCGGAGTACCACCGCTTGGAGGCGTGACATGACCAGGATCAAGCCACCAATCATATTGAACATAAGTATAAAGTAAAAGTCATTCATCAATACGGTAGGTGTTTCCAAAACCAAATATAAACAAGTGTGTAGCGGAAGCAATAATGTAAAACCCAACATATGTTTAATGTACAAAATGTCATAATGTTTAGCAACACATTCACGATCCATGTCCGTGCCCACAACGACTGCGCCTCCCGTGCAAGCTCCAAGAGTACCTATGGTCCTGCAAGGCATGTAACAGAGAGTCAACAACTAGTTGAGCGAGTTCACAGTTGGCTATTTAGTGATAATGTTCATTTCGTAAATCGTATGTTCGATTAGTAATCATGTATCGTATGTAATAGCATCGCGGCCCTCAAGGCATGTTTGCGAAGATCGTTCTAGTATAGTTCGCGGCCATTCCAGGCATGTTTGCGAAGATCGTTCTAGTATAGTTCGCGGCCATTCCAGGCATGTTTGCGAAGATTAGTGGGGGCTTCCCCATGTGTTAGACTAGTCGTGTTTGTACGTGCCCTTCTTGATCCAAGGACCGTAGCGAGTGTGATTGTCCTACCCAAGGAGGACGAGCATGCGTTAAGGTTTGTTGTCCTACCCAAGGAGGACGTACGTATGTATTCTACCCAAGGAGAATACGCAGGATTAATATTGGCATCCTACCCATGGAGGATGGCGGTACATATCCTACCCAAGGAGGATATGTAGGTTCCATTTTTAATTTCTTAACCCATTCCCAAACCACCGGGGAATCCCATGCCTTGGCTGTGTGAACTCACCTTGGTTTGCTCGGTATGCTAAGTGTATGCTCGCAAGTAATCAATCACGTCCTAAAGTATGCACGTATGGAATAATCAGTTTGAGTTCAAGTTGTTCACGTGTAAACATGTAGCACGTAATCACAATCATATACAAGATGGTTACACTTAACAGCAGTTAAATATTCCAGTTAACACTTAACAGAATTAACCCAAGTTACTGTGCAGATTAACTGTTCGGCGAAACACACATAATGGCGAAACATAACAGTTGGCGAAACACAATAGTTGGCGAAACACATTCAGTTTCGTCGTGGCCTTGTTTGGCGAAACAGGATTCTAATTCGTCGATGACTCTTGGCGAAACACATTCTGTTTCGCCGAGAGTCCTGTTTCGCCGGACAGTTCAGTTTCGCAGACATCAGTTACAGCAGATGCGAATAACACATAAACCCTAATCATTCTAGCAGCCGTCAACAATAACAGAAATCATATGAAGATCAATTGTGCATATCGAATCATCATAAATCAACCATCCAAGAATCATTGTCTAGCATAAACCCTAGTTTATGTGTATAGCATATCAAATAACATACAACATCATCACATCAATCCCTATCAAGATACTAATGTAATCAGAATTAAGCCATATAAACAACATTCAGAACCGAGCATTCGATTGTGTCAAGTTTCGCATAACATTTATATATTTCCTACTACATCATACATAATCGAAATCTATATCACCGTCATACTAGAATCGCAGCAGTAACACGCATCAATCATTTACACAAACATGAATCGAGATGGTACAGAATCAAGAAACCGATTAACATACACACGACTAACCGAGATAAGAGGAATACGAATCGATCTCTAAGGATATCTTCGAGAAGCTCCAACTGCCGTCACACAGGAGAGAAAGAGGCGCTCTAGGGTTTCTAATTTGATAGCAGATGTAAAACTGATGTTGTTTCGCGTTTTTAAAACTCAAAATAACAAGCTGGGCCCGAACTGGGCTTTTGGCGAAACTGGGCTCGGCGAAACAGCCTGTTTCGTCGAGAAGATTGTTGACGAAACTGACCTGTTTCGTCGAGGTCAAACTTGGCGAATCTCACTTGTTTCGTCGAGTTGTTTTATGGTTTACAAGTCTAAGTTTTTCAAACAGTATGCAAGCTATCCTATTACACATAACCATGCAAGTACACTACATTTTGTCATATCACAAAGTGTACAGTTACGAAGTCAAACAGGTCAACAACTAAACAGTCAAAGTCAACGTGCATTGAATGCGAATAGAGAATGTCGGAAATTCGAGTTGTCACATTAACCTTGTCTCTTCTTACTCGCACGACATGTCAACATGCTCAGCCTCCTGTTTGTACTTTCAAAACTTTTATGGACTGCCGACCTACTACTTTCAACGGCACTGAGGGAGCTGTAGGCCTCCTTCACTGGTTTGAGAAGCTCGAGTCTGTTTTCGATATGTGTGAATGCCCTGAGGCACGTAGGGTGAAGTATGCTACTGGTACTCTTGAAGGTGTAGCGCTCACGTGGTGGAACGCTCAGGTCCAAATGCTGGGGTTGGTTGCTGCTAATGTCACCCCATGGAATGATTTCAAGGAATTAATCAAGGAAGAGTACTGTAATCGTGATGACATCCACAAGCTGGAGGTAGAGTTCTTCAATTTAAAGATGACGGGGTCGGAAATTGAAGCGTACACGAAAAGATCAAACGAGTTGGCTATCTTGTGTCCTACTATGGTGGATCCTTCTATTAAATGTATCGAGCTGTACCTTAAAGGTTTAGTGCCAAAGATCCAGAGCCATGTGACTGCAGTGAACCTCGCCACCATCCAGCAAGTTATTCGTTTGGCTCATCGACTCATTGTTCAAGCAGTCGAGCAGAACAGGCTGCCCAAGCGTATTGGTACTACCACTGCTACTACTACTTCTGATGCCCCCAACGACAACAAGCGTAAATGGGATGGAGTCTCAAGCAAGGGTTCAACATCAGCTCAGTCTCAATCTCAGCAGTGTAAGACTGATGACTACCAGAGTCCTGGTCAACAATCTTCTGGTAGTCAAGGGCAGGGTGGATATAGGGGAAACCACCCCAAGTGCAACCACTGCAACAAGCATCATAGTGGGCAGTGCAACAAGGGTTGTTGTCTGAGGTGTAACAAGTTTGGTCATGAAGCAAAGGATTGCAGGGGCGCACGACCTGCAAGTCAGAATCGTCAACAACAGCCACCAGCTCCACAGAATCAGCCGCAACAACAGCAGGGTAACAGGGGATGCTATCAGTGTTGTGCTGAAGGTCACTTCAAGAAGAACTGCCCCCAGTTGAACAAGAATCAGAACAACAACAATAATCACGGGAACGGGAACAATAATGGGGGTAACAATGATGGCAATGGTGCCAGGGGACGTGCTTTCGTGCTTGGTCAGGGTGACGCGAGGAATGATCCCAACGTCGTGATGGGTAAGTTCCTACTGGACGACTTTTATGTTACTATTTTATTTGATTCGAGTGCCGATATTAGTTATGTGTCCTTAAAAGTTAGTCAAATGCTTAAGCGCACTCCAACACTTTTGAACACCAAACACACGGTAGAGCTAGCAAACGGTAAAAGTCTCGAGGCCACACACATAGTTAAGGGTTGTAATCTCGTCTTAGCTGTTCAGACCTTCTGTATCAACCTTATTCCTATCGTACTTGGTAGTTTCGACGTTGTTATTGGGATGGATTGGCTATCTCGACATCAAGCGGAGATTATTTGCAAGGAGAAAATCGTCCGTATTCCTCGTTTTGGTGAAGAACCTCTTGTGATACATGGTGATAAGAGTGGTGCTGTCGTGGGCATCATCTCTTTCCTCAAGGCCCAGAAGTGTTTGTGAAAGGGCCACACTGTTATTTTAGCCCTCGTCAATGACACCTCAAAGAAAGAGAAGAAGATAGAAGATATTCTGATCGTACGTGACTTTCCTCAAGTGTTCCCTGAGGAATTACCTGGTCTGCCGCTTCATCGCTAGGTCAAATTTCAAATCGAGCTAGCTCCTGGAGCAGCGCCCATAGCTCGCGCACCGTATCGTTTAGCTCCATCAAAACTTGAAGAACTGTCCACGCAACTACAAGAACTCTTGGAAAAGGGTTTTATACGTCCTAGCTCTTCGCCTTGGGGAGCTCCAGTGTTATTTGTGAAGAAGAAAAACGGTACCTTCAGAATGTGTATTGACTACCGCGAACTCAACAAGGTGACTGTGAAGAATCGCTATCCACTCCCAGGCATTGATGACTTATTCGACCAGTTGCAAGGGTTGAGTTTCTACTCCAAGATTGACCTGAGGTCAGGTTATCATCAACTGAGAGTCCGAGACGAGGATATCTCTAAGACAGCATTCATGACTCGGTATGGGCATTACGAGTTTCTAGTTATGCCATTTGGATTGACGAATGCACCTGCGGTCTTCATAGATCTTATGAATAGAGTGTGCAAGCCTTACCTAGATAAGTTTGTCATAGTTTTCATCGATGACATCCTGATCCATTCGAAGAGTCAGGAGGAACACGAGCATCACCTTAGACTTATTTTGGAACTCCTTCGAACAGAGCAGCTGTATGCCAAATTTTAGAAATGTGACTTCTGACTTCGCGAAGTCCATTTCCTAGGCCACGTGGTAAACAAGGATGGGATTCACGTTGATCCATCCAAGGTAGACTCGATCAAGAACTGGCCAGCACCCCGTACGCCAACAGAAATCCGCCAATTCTTGGGTTTGGCGGGCTATTACAGAAGGTTCATCAAGGATTTCTCCAAGATTGCACAACCTCTCACTTCACTAACTCAGAAGGGTGTCACCTATCATTGGGGTGATGCACAGGAATCCGCATTTCAGCACTTAAAGGATAGACTTTGTAGCGCACCAATTCTCTCATTGCCTGAAGGCACAGACGATTTTGTGGTTTATTGCGATGCCTCCATCCAAGGACTTGGTTGTGTGTTGATGCAACGTGACAAGGTCATTGCCTACGCGTCACGCCAACTTAAAGTTCATGAAAGGAACTACACTACATACGACTTGGAGTTAGGAGCAGTGGTTTTCGCCCTTAAGATATGGAGACATTACCTGTACGGTACCAAGTGCACCATTTACACCGATCATAGGAGTCTCGAGCATATCTTCAAGCAAAAGGAATTAAATATGCGACAACGTCGATGGGTCGCTCTTGAATGATTACGAATGCGCGATCAAGTACCATCTGGGCAAAGCCAATGTTGTGGCCGGCGCCCTCAGTCGAAAGGATACTACACCTAAGCGCGTGCGAGCGTTACAACTTACCATCCAATCTAGTCTTCCCGCTCAGATACGAGATGTTCAGGTTGAAGCATTGAAAGCGGAGAACATTAGGGCGGAGTCCCTACGAGGATCGAGGAAACGATTAGAACAAAAGGAAGACGGTGCCTACTATGTAAACGGGCGTATTTGGGTCCCACTTTATGGAAACTTACGCGAGCTTGTGATGGATGAAGCACATAAGTCTCGTTACTCAGTACATCCTGGTTCGGATAAGATGTACCATGACTTAAAGACTACATACTGGTGGCCTAGCATGAAAGCCAACATAGCAACCTACGTCAATAAATGTTTGACTTGTGCGAGAGTCAAGATTGAATATCAGAAACCATAAGGCCTACTTCAACAACTAGAGATCCCGACATGGAAATGGGAGCAAATTTCCATGGATTTCGTTACTAGCCTGCCTAGATTTCAACGCGGAAATGATACCATTTGGGTTATCATGGATCGACTCACAAAGTCTGCACACTTCTTGGCTATCAAGGAAACGGATAAGTTCTCCACTCTAGCAGACGTTTATCTTATGGAAGTTGTTTTGAGGCACGGAGTGCCAACCTCTATTATTTCCGATCATGATGCACGTTTTACTTCGGAACTGTGGCAAGCAATGCACAAATCTTTTGGCTCTCGATTAGACATGAGCACAGCATATCACCCGCAAACGGACGGGGAGTCTGAATGCACCATTCAAACCCTGGAAGACATGCTTAGGGCATGTGTGATCGACTTTGGTAACGGCTGGGAAACGCACCTCCCTTTGGTGGAGTTTTCGTACAATAACAGCTACCACACCAGTATTCAGGCCACTCCGTTTGAGGCATTATACGGGCGTAAATGCCGATCACCTCTTTGTTGGGCAGAGGTTGGCGAAAGCCAAATCACTGGCCCAGAACTTGTGGTAGACACAACTGAGAAGATTGCTCAGATACGACAACGAATGGCGGCAGCTCGTGGCCATCAGAAAAGCTACGCTGATAAGCACAGGAAACCACTCGAGTTCCAGGTTGGGGATCGAGTGCTACTTAAAGGCTCACCTTGGAAGGGTGTTGTTCGTTTTGAAAAACGAGGCAAACTCAATCCGCGTTATGTCGGACCTTTTGAAATCACTGAGCGGATTGGCAAAGTCGCTTACATGTTGAATCTAGCTGAAGAACTCAGTGGAGTTCACAACGTTTTCCACGTGTCAAATCTGAAGAAGTGTCTGTCAGATGAGACCCTCATAGTCCCTTTGCAGGAGCTCACAATCGACGATCAGTTGCGATTCGTCGAGAAACCTGTAGAGATCACAGACTGAGACGTTAAGATTCTCAAGCACACCAGAATACCTCTTGCTCGAGTTTGTTGGAACTCCTGTCGTGGCCCAAAGTACACCTGGTAACGAGAAGACCAAATGAAACTCAAGTATCCCCAATTGTTCGAGAAAAGTACAACCACTACTGAGGTTGAAGCTACTACAGAATTTCGGGATGAAATTCCAAATCAACGGGGGGATGTTGTGACGCCCCAGGAAACCACGTGAACCTAACTAGCTTCCTCAGTGACTACGTGCTAAATTTCGGGACGAAATTTCTTTCTAGTTGGGGATGATGTGACAACAGTTTTCAAGGTCCTTCCTCTATACAATACTTGTTCTATTCTAGCTTCTGCATGCTATTATATATGATTAATGTGTTAATGTGTCAATGTGTTAAGAGTTATGATTTTGTGATCTCTTAAAAGTTAAAACCCTAACTTGTTTCACCTCAATTAAGCTCGACGAAACCCAGGAGTTTCGCCACAACCCGTCTCGACGAAACCAGGGGGTTTCGCCATATGCACCTCGACGAAACCTAGGGTTTCGCCAGCCCAGGTTTCGCTGAAGCCCATTAAGGGCCCAACACGGTATAACTTATGTATATAAGGTTGTAGGTTACGTAAGTTGTTATTTTTGAAAACCCTAGAGCCTCTCTATCTCCCTATCCTTGTGCGACGGCAATCTTGAGACCTCGAAGCCTCTTGTATCGATCGATTCATTGTTTCTCTTGTTTGGGTTAGTGATCAACCATTGATAATTATTTGATTTAAATAATTATTGATTAATTGTTAGGCATCATGTAGTAACTGTGATTGTGGAATGCTTATGATCATATGATTGGATGAATAGAAACAATATTGTCTATGCATGGTATTGGTATGTTAATCGATGTTGATGTTTATGAGATTCAGATGACATGTAACTGATTGTTTATGGCATGATTAGGGTTTCATGTTGATGATTGGATTCACTGTATTATCGATGTGTATAAGATGTTGTTGATCGACGAGGGTAAACTGTTGATATCGATGAATTTGATGAACCTGATTCCATATAATGATTATCATTTGTAGTAGGCTAATTTGATGGAAACAAACCTCTGTAACTGTTAATGGGCACGACGAAACAACATGTGTGATGAAACCCTATAGGTTTTGCCACATCTACTCGACGAAACCCTAAGAGTTTCACCACCTTGCATTTTGACGAAACCCTATAGGTTTTGCCATGTTACATCTCGACGAAACCCCATGAGCTTCGTCGCCCGGAGTTTTGCCGTCCAACACTTAAGCCATATCAGATTGTGTCCAACTTGTGTAGGGAACCTGTGTATTCACTGTGACTGTTTATGATATTGATCGTGGCTTAGGAAATAAGAATGTGCATGCAAACTATGTACCTGATTGAGTAGTATATCTGTTACGTGTTAGTCAGTGATCATTACCTTGCGTGTATGACTTATGTGAATACAATGCGAACATGAACTAATTATGTAAACGTGCATACTATAGGCTTGGACTGAATATTTGTGAGCGAGTTATTTAGCAAACCGAGGTAAGTTCACACACTTTCTAAGGCATGGGATTCCCGGTGATTGGGAATGGGTTAAAGAATTAAAATGGAACATGCATATCCTCTTTGGGAAGGATATGTACGGCCATCCTCCATGGGTAGGATGCCAATATTAATCGTGCATATTCTCCTTGGGTAGAATACGTACGTTCGTCCTCCTTGGGTAGGACAACAACCTTAAACTTACTAGACAAAACTCTATCATTAAGTCCCACATTTTATATCGACTTAATCGTCGGGGTCGATGGCGAGCGGGTCATTAGTTAATAACGCTATTAGGTTCGACAAACCTCACACCGTGCCGTCCGGACGGGCATGTACTAATGGATCATGGCAAACTGTCAATGATGATAGACATTGACATTGGGCACAACAATTGTTCACCAGTTGTCGATATGGTAACGGTCTAGTGGTTCTCATGGGGAAGCCCCCACTGATTCTGGATATGGTTTGGGAAATAAAGGAACTGGTTAACTCGTGGTTTATGAAACAACTTGTCGTTTTCAAAACAAACTCGTACAACTAAACAACCAACTGTGAACTCGCTCAACTTTGTTGTTGACTCGTTGTTACATGCCTTGCAGGTCGTTAGATGCTTATGGAGCTTGCACGAAGAGGAGGTCGTTGTGGGATATGGACTGTTATGTCCCGTACTTAACATTTGAACTTTAAACTATGTTTTGATTATTTAAACATTACTATGCTTCCGCTGATTGCTTAAACATGTTTGGATTCTTTTAAACACCAATTATATTGGGTTTGGTTTATTTACTTAATTGCATAGTTCGATATGATTGGTGGTTGGATCCTGGTCAGTCATGCCTCCAAGCGGTGATACTCCGCATGTGGATTTTGGGGGTGTGAATACAATGCGAACATGAACTAATTATGTAAACGTGCATACTATAGGCTTGGACTGAATATTTGTGAGCGAGTTATTTAGCAAACCGAGGTGAGTTCACACACTTTCTAAGGCATGGGATTCCCGGTGGTTGGGAATGGGTTAAAGAATTAAAATGGAACATGCATATCCTCTTTGGGTAGGATATGTACGGCCATCCTCCATGGGTAGGATGCCAATATTAATCGTGCATATTCTCCTTGGGTAGAATACGTACGTTCGTCCTCCTTGGGTAGGACAACAACCTTAAACTTACTAGACAAAACTCTATCATTAAGTCCCACATTTTATATCGACTTAATCGTCGGGGCCGATGGCGAGCGGGTCATTAGTTAATAACTCTATTAGGTTTGACAAACCTCACACCGTGCCGTTCGGACGGGCATGTACTAATGGATCATGGCAAACTGTCAATGATGATAGACATTGACATAGGGCACAACAATTGTTCGCCAGTTGTCGATATGGTAACGGTCTAGTGGTTCTCATGGGGAAGCCCCCACTGATTCTGGATATGGTTTGGGAAATAAAGGAACTGGTTAACTCGTGGTTTACGAAACAACTTGTGGTTTTCAAAACAAACTGGTACAACTAAACAACCAACTGTGAACTCGCTCAACTTTGTTGTTGACTCGTTGTTACATGCCTTGCAGGTCGTTAGACGCTTATGGAGCTTGCACGAGGAGGAGGTCGTTGTGGGATATGGATTGTTATGTCCCGTACTTAACATTTGAACTTTAAACTATGTTTTGGTTATTTAAACATTACTATGCTTCCGCTGATTGCTTAAACATGTTTGGATTCTTTTAAACACCAATTATATTGGGTTTGGTTTATTTACTTAATTGCATAGTTCGATATGATTGGTGGTTGGATCCTGGTCAGTCATGCCTCCAAGCGGTGATACTCCGCATGTGGATTTTGGGGGTGTGACATTTGCGTCTTGTTCAGCTGGTCCTGTCCACCCTTGTTTTCAGCAATACATTGGAGGAAAAAGGGAACTAAAAGTCTCCAGTATGGTGGGAATAGCTTCTTCAGCACCGTGGGATATCCACCTTCATAGCTCATCCTTCTTAAAGCAGCTTGAACCCTAGCTCGATCATATAATGTAGGATGATGCGGCTGATCTCCCAGTCTCAACACTTCTTGAATCACTGCTTCAGATACGACAATCTTTGTCTTTTGCACAGTAGCTTCAATAGATCCTGCTCCTTGCCTGTTTATCTTTGCCGTATTCCAAAATGCGTTAATACAGCTGCTGCACATGACAGCATTTGCTCTCAAAGCGTGCGTGAGAGGACAGTTGTTCAGACCCCTGATTAAGGATCCAAACAACTCCACTTGATCTGTTGGAGGGTCTGATAAAAATCCTGCTTGATTATGAAACTCATTAACTTCCAATTGCCATTGATTCCCTTCTTGTAACATTGCACCGGCCATTTTCTGCACTAAAACATCGTCTTTAGATCATTTTTAATATGAAAGCTAACTTTTATTCGAGTTAACGACGAGTCAATAAAATCAACACGTTGAAAACATAAACACAAGCAACTTGTTACAAAAGCAGTCCAAAAGTCCATTTGAAAAGTTTCAACTCAAGAATCAGGTCAAAGGTCAAGGTCCAGAATGATGGGGTTCATTTTGGATGAACCTCTTCATCCAGAATGGCATTCCTTCTGAAATCATCTGAAATGAGAATCTTTCTAATCTGGAATCATCCGTGATGATGATCTCCCTGTCCGTAATGATCCGGAATCATCCATAATGCATCTTTTTTATCCGGAATGATATCCCTATAGTCCGTAATCAGTCCGTAATCAATCCGAAATGAGGCGAGTTGAGAGAGAATCAATCAGCTGTGTCCGAGATGGTCCGAAATTGTGATACGGACTTTTATCCTTTTCTCATTAAATACTCCGGAATGGTTCATGGGCAAGGCCCATTTCGGATGCTTTGTCCGAAATGATGGGCCTGTTCAGGATTGACTAAGTCAATTCCTGATGGGTCCCATCCGGAACAGTGGGCCATCCAGATCCAATTCTTTATTATTATTTTATTCAACTTTTCAAGATGGCAAAATACCCCCCTTCAAAATCAACAAACCAACCTACTGAGCACCATTAAAATATATTAAAATAATAAAATAATAGTATGCACAAGTTACTAACATAGGGGTGATTTTGGGAAGACTGTCATGGGATCAAATCGTTCTCGAACTGATTAAGAGACACTTTTCAGCCCTTCGTTTACTTAGACCGGTCCATGCACTTGTTGATATGTTTATCCTCTTAAATCCACCGCTCAAACTTCAATTTATTGCTTCGTGATACGCCGTAGGTAGAATTATACTGTAACATCTGTGCGTCCCATTCCAAGGCATACCCCCGCGATCAAGGTAAGCACAACAGTTCATCGTAGCAGGTGAGTATACTGAGATTATCCTTTTTATTATTTCAACGCCAGACTTCCTAGTGAACAGGTCAGTACTTCCGTACAACAGAGAGACCAAGGAAGTTCTGACGAGGGCGAGACAGATACCTTAAATGGTATGAATTTGGCTATGATAGCTCATGGAATTCTCTTTTTTGTGAGATTTCTTCCGTTTTTAGGTTTTGGCCCTTTTGTGGCTCTTTTAGCAAGATATCCTAACTGTGCCCAGGTCTGCATATAGTCTGGATGCAACAGAGGGACAACCCTGATATCCCGGATAATTTATCAGTATAAAGACCCGAAACCTCAGATGTTGGGTATCTATCAACACCGGATTTAAGACCATAAAATCATACACTGTTGGTCTGTTACCCACGAGATGTCCAGTCCATTATGTTTGTATCACTTTGCTTCTTTTGCTTTTCGAGCGGTAGACCTATCAACACATCGCAGTGGAGCCTAGCCTGTTTAACATTGAAACCTTACGTGTGTTAATCAAGTTCTTTAACACGTAAACTTATTTCATTTCCCATCAACTTTTTCTCCCCCTAAATTTGTGCAAAAGTAGAATACTTTATGCCCAAATTTACCGGATGAGACACGTAAAAACCCCTTTATTTATTATTTACAATAGAGGTTTTTTTTTAATGCTCAGTCGGTAAAGCGAATCATTTTCAAGAGGTCTACAAGCACATTGAACCTAGAGATGCTGACAGGTTTGGTAAAAAGATCCGTTGTGTTAGCATCAGTATGGATCTGTTCAAGTTTAATAAGACCTCTGTCAAAGCAATCTCTTATGAAATGAATTTTAATGTCAATGTGCTTGGTTTTGGAGTGAAAAACAGGGTTTTTAGTGATCTGGATAGCGGCATCGTTATCACAATAAATGGTTGTATCAAGATAAGTCAAACCGTAATCCTCTAGCTGATGTTGCATCCAAAGAACCTGGGAGCAGCAAGCAGATGCTGCAACATACTCAGCTTCCGCTGTGGAGAGAGACATTGTTTGCTGCTTCTTGCACTGCCAAGAAATGAGTCTATCTCCCAAGAACTGGCATCCAGCTGATGTAGACTTCCTATCCCTGTCTGTTCCTCCAAAGTTGCTATCTGAAAAGGCAAACAGATCAAAGTTCGAATCTCTGGGATACCAAAGTCCGAGTTTAGGAGCTCCCTTCAAATATCTAAAAATTCTTTTAACGGCAGTTAGATGAGAGAGTTTAGGGTTAGCCTGATAACGAGCACACTGACAGATGGCGTACAGAATGTCTGGCCGACTTGCAGTCAGATACATTAGTGAGCCGATCATCGAACGATACAACGTCTGATTAACAGCACTTCCTTCTGGATCCTCAGTCAACAACGGCCGTTTTGCAATTGGGGAGTCAATTGCTTTGAGTCTGTCATGCTGAATTTTGCAAGAACGTCAGTTACATATTTACTTTGGTGAATTAAGATTCCTTGACTGTTCTGACGGACTTGCAAGCCCAAAAACTTAGTCATCTCTCCTAAGGAACTCATCTCGAACTTCCTCTTCATGACCTCTTCAAACTCTTTGCAAAGCGCATCATTTGTCGATCCAAAGATGATGTCGTCAACATATATTTGAACTAGGATGATGTCCTTGTCAACACGTTTGATGAACAATGTCTGATCGATCATCCCTCGAGTGTATCCATGAGCAAGCAAATGTTCTGTCAGGGTAGCATACCATGTACGAGGTGCTTGGTGCAAGCCGTACAGAGCCTTATCCAGCTTGTAGGCATACCCTTCCTTTTCTTGATCAACAAATCCCGGCGGTTGAGCGACAAGATCTCTTCCTTGACCTTCCCATAAAGAAATGCCGTCTTGACATCCATTTGATAGACTGTAAAAGCCCATAAAGGATGCATATGCCAGGAAAATATGGATGGCTTCTAGGCGTGCAACTGGGGCATACACTTCATCATAATCTAAACCTTCAACCTGACTGAAACCTTGGACCACTAATTTGGCCTTATTTCTCACAATCACACCAGAATCATCTTGCTTATTACGAAATACCCATCGTGTGCCAAGAGCTCGTTTTCCTTGGGGCAGCTTCTCAAGTTTCCATACTCCAAGCCGTTTGAACTGATTAAGCTCTTCATGCATCGCATCAACCCATCCAGGTTCCTGAAAAGCAACATTAATGTTTTTAGGCTCAATCTGTGATATGAAGCAAGAGTACAAGCACGAGTTGATGTCTCCAGATTTGCTACGGGTCTGAACACCAGCAGATATTGGACCGATGACATTCGTGATTGGGTGACTCTTCTGAACACGCTGTGGAATTGCTGTTGCAGAGACTTGTAGATTTGGTTGCACATTTGAAAAGCTTCTTGATGCTATTCCAGATGCCTCCCCCTCATTTGGTGCATCAGTGTTGATTACCAGAGGATCCACAGTACAATCCGACGAGATTGTTTCTTGAAACAAGGAAGCTCCTTGAATGTTTGACGGTCCTTGCAGAGGCTTCAGAGTTGCTACCTTCACCATCATGGGAGGCTGTTGAAGGATCAGGAATTGGCTCCCGAGTAGTGGAGGAGAGGCGTTGTGCTGTTGTCTCCCTACTAACTTCTGAAGGATTCACATTGAGCTTCTTGATTAGAGTCTGCAAGGGCACATCCTCATCTTCATCTTCAAAGGGAATAGACATTTCTGCATTTAAAACTCCTGCATCAGCAATTTCATTAGACAAAACAGGAAACGATTTAAACAGGGAGGAATAATCATATAGCCAATCAGGTCCAATGCATGCATCTTTTGGATTCTCTTCTAGCCAATCCATTGATATGCTTCCACAATCTGCTTTTTGACCTTGTTGTATACATGATAAGAGGTGTTTTTAGCGTATCCAATGAAATAGCATGGATCTCCTCGAGCTTCAAATTTTCCTTTGGAGTCCATGAGAAGAAGTACACATGGACAATCAAAAGTGAAAAAGTGTTGCACCGAGGGTTTTTGACCTTCAACGATCTCATATGGAGTTTTCATGTGACGCTTGTTGATCAATGCATGATTCTGAACGTAGCAAGCTCTGTTTACTGCTTCTGCCCAGAATATGAGAGGAAGACCTGAATCTATCAGCATTGTGCGAGCAGCTTCAATTAGAGTATGATTTCGTCTTTCTGCAACACCATTCTGTTGAGGGGATCTAGCAGTACTGTATTGATGGTCAATTCCTTTTAGGGCACAAAATTCGTTCAGCTCAGCATTCTTGAATTCTGTCCCATTGTCACAGCGAATAATTTTCACACGTTCATTCGACTGATTTTCCATGAGTATTACAAATTTCTTAATTAAACCAGTAGTCTCGCTTTTCTGCTCCAAGAAGAATACCCAAGTGAATCGTGAAAAATAATCTGTGATGACCAAACAGTAAGCCTTTCCCCCGATGCTGAGTACATTAACCAGACCAAATAAATCCATATGCAGCAGTTCCAAGACCTTTGAAGTGGTGTGAACAGGTTTGGACTTATGAGGTTGACGATGCTGCTTTCCTCGATCACATGCTTCACATTTCTCTATTTGCATGAAATCCTTGATTGGCAAGTTCCTGACGAGACCTCCTTTTGCTAATCGATTCAAATTTTTCGTGTTCAGGTGACACAACCGACGATGCCACAGCATAGCATCATGTTTAGCAATTTCTGAAAACAAACAAGTAACTTGATTAGTAGGAGCTTTATTCATATCAATAACGTAGGCATTTCCTCTTCGTTCAGCTTCAATCAGAAACCAGTCTTCAGGTATGAGAATTCCTGGTTTTAAAATAACACATCCACTCTTAGTGAAGAGAACTTCCATTCCTTTATCACACATCTACGATACACTCAACAGACTGTGCTTAAGCTCTGGGACATAGTTAACATCTGAAAAGGTGAGGACGCCTTTTTTGACTGTGCCTTTCATGGTGATTCTTCCTGATTCTCCTCCAGCGAAGTTGACACATCCATCGTCGAATATCTTGATATCATTCAACTGGGATATGTCTCCCGTCATGTGTCTGGAATAACCACTATCAATAAACCAAAGTCTAAAGATAGCCCTCCATAGTCGTTCCTGCATATACAACGGAATCAGTTAGAGACTGGAACCCAGGCCATAGAAGACCTGAGTTCACCATCGCTATCTGTGTAGGTAACTTCGCGAAAGATCATATGATTTTTATCGTTGTTTGTGGTTTTAGGCAGCGCGGTAGAAGTTGATGGTTGCGAACACGGAGACTGGGATCTAACAGGATTTTTAGGTTTCCAATCTTTGGAGTCCGAGACACTTCGGTTTGATGAAAAAGCTTTTGTCTTTTCTTGAAACCTGTTTATTTTTAAAAACTTTTGGTTTTCCTGTTTAACAAGATTCCAGTCTCTGTCAGAAGGCCTTGCTTTGGGATGTCTATTTTTGATAAAATTTGAGTGCATGACCTTCTGATGGTACATGTTCCTAGAGTAGTAGGGACGATGAACACAATTTCTTGCGATGTGTCTCGGAATTCCACAGTTAAAACATGTCTGCCTTTTTGAGAAAAAGACATCTAGTTCGGCTTGCGTTATTCGCGAGAACTGATCACGTCTTTTCCATTCATTTGACACTGAGAGTATGCTTGTTCTTGGAGGAACCCGACTCACAGCTATCAGCACAAGAGTAAGTATTCACGACCTTACCCTTGAGCTTGGGTTCTGTTTTCTTGAGATTAGGTTTTCCCTTTTTTGCATTTTTTTCTTTTCGGCCTTCTGTTTCTACGTGACCGCTTTCTTTTAGGGGGAACAGATTCAGTTGACTCTGTTTTGTTAAGGTTACTTCTGGGATCGATAGATGAACTATCTGTGGAAGTGACTTTCACATCTTCCTTTTCTTTAGAGACCATGTCCTCTGGAGAATCTGCCGAGAAGGTTTCCACAAAAATTTCTTCTATAGTTTCATCATCTGATTCGACTATGGAATTGATTTCTATGGATTCCTTCTCCATAGTTTTCATGTTTCCATGGGTTTCTGCAGAATTGGACTCTATGGATGTCTCTTCTTCAGTCAGATCAGCTTCTGAGCTCTCAACATTCAATGATTCTGGTAACTCAGATGATGAGCAGTCTGTGTCTAAAACAGTTTGACTGTCTTCTTTCGCAATGCTACTAGATTCTGATTGATCATCACAATCAGAAACGCTCAAAGATTTGAGCTCATTATCTGAGATTCCTGAATCCTCTGTTTGATTGCCAAGATCGTCAGATGATCCCTGCTCAACAATAAATTCTTCATTATCACAATCAATCACATCAAAACCATCATTACTGCAGGGAGCATCTGATGTGTCATTCGATGCTTCAGACAAACAGGTGCAGTATTCCGAATTATCAGAATTGTTTTCTGAGTTATTCGAAATAAATGTCTCAAATTCCTTAGATGACACATCAGGCTCTCCTGCCACATCATTCTCAACATTTTCAACATTTTCAGCATTTTCAACACTGTCATTTTTATCACATGCATAATCTAAAATAATAGCACCAGATTCATCAGTCTTAGTGGGAACACCCCAAGTCTCAGCAAACCAAGAAAAAACACAATTCCAAGCATAAATATCATTTTTATCAAAAATAACATTATCAGCAGCAAGTTCATCATCCTCTTTAGACTTCTCTTTAGTTCTTACTGACTCTGCACATGAACTAGAACAGTTAGTATTTTCGACAGAATCAGAATTTTGTGAACCTTCCTTCATCTCCTCTGCGGGTGATTTAACTGGTTCCGTTTTTGTTTCAGTTTTCGATTCTGTATTTGTTACTGTTTTATTTCTATATGATCGGACTTATTAGCTGATTCATTTTGAACATTTTCATTTTTGACAAAATTCATTGGTTTTCTGAAACAGCTTGTGGATCATTTTTAAACTTAGATGGATCATATGCAACATAATCACTAGGCTTGCCATACATCATTTTGTCATAATTTTCCATTTCCTGCTCAGTGATTGGCAGTCTGGAATAATTATGATTATATGGTGGCGGAACCTTCGTGTATCCCAATCCCTTTCCCTTGTTATTTTTATAATCAAGTTGCACATTACACATATTACGAACTGTGTCACTGGAAGTATCAAACTTTTTAATATTTAGCTCGTTCTGTTTGTACTTTCCGGTGAGGAGCTCTAGCTCACCCTTCACAGAGTCACATTCAAGAGTTTTGACTGTGAGTATGTGCTTATAATCGTGAACCCAACATTGTTGTTGATTCACGTCTCTGTGAAGTTGAGCTATGTCCTTTTTAAGTGCTTCAATCTTTTCGTAGAGAATTTTTTTATTCTCTCGAAGACTGATGTACTTTCCCATCACAGTGTTGTAATCGGTGATTAAGGCTGAATTTTGGGATCTCAGCTAAGCAACTTTCTTCCTACAATGTTCAGTACATAAAAGGGAAACCGTCTCGGCGAGTGACTTTGGTTCCTCGGCCATAGCCATCAAGCACTGATGAACCCTTTCCACAGCAGCAGTTTCAGACAGCTTCATTGATTCCACTTTAGCAACAACATCAGCCCAGTTGAATCCATTTTGCTCCTGAGCTATCAAAGCCCTTCCAGCTCCAGAATTTCCTTGTCTAGTTAAAGTAGAACCTTCTGCAAGGGTAACGGGTACCATAGACCTTTCTTTGTTTCTAGCAGCTGCTGCCTGAGTAGCTTCATATCCTACAAGAACCTTCTTGCAATCCCTAGCAAAGTGTCCTGGTTCATAACACCTATAGCAGCTTAGCCTGTCTTTTAGCACTCCAGGACGAGCATTCATAGGACGACGTCCATACTTCTTAGCGAACTTATCTGCCTTAAATGCCAACATAGCCATATTCCATGCCACATCCAGCTCATCCAACTCTTCTTCCACAACTTGATTAACTTCTGGAGTTATCTCCCCCGAAGGCATGAGATCTCCTGCAAAGAAGGCATTGAAACTGGAGATCATGGATGCTGCAAGAGCAAGTTTTTCTTCATTCTGTTTGGTTAAAAAGGCCATGTGATCCACTGATTGTTTGAGCTGAAAACAACATTAGCATGTTGTGGTTGAGGCTGAGACTGTGGCTGCGTGTTTGTGGCATTAACAGCAGGTGCTTGAGAGGTAGGAACAGCCATCCCATACACATAGTTTGACTTTGGTGCAACAATGGGACTGAAGACAATGTTTGGGTTGTGATTCATGACTCCATGAACAGGACTGAAAACCAGATTTGGATGAGCTTGAGACATTAGTGCAGCATTGTTGGGACTAGTTACTCCAGCATCCATAAGCGAGTTCTTGTGATTAATTTCCCTTTGCTGATTGTGGATTTCACAAGACTTGATTATAGCGATCAGTTCCGTTAGTGTCATTTCATTCAGATCCTTGGTACGCTTGATCATAGAAACCTCGGGATCCCATCCTTTAGGCAGAGAATTGAGAAGCTGACGATTCATTCCACTGTTTGATACGCTAATTCCAGCACTCACCATTTGTGACACGAGTTTGACAAACCTTCTAATCTGATTTTCAACAGTCTCTCCATAGATGTGATTGAAAGAACTGAACTATTGATTCATCATGTTGACCCTGCTTGCTTTCATGTCAGCATTTCCTTCAAACAAGTGTGTCAATTGATCCCAAATTTCTTTTGCACTTTTGCAGTTTTGAACTCCGATTGAAATGTCTGGACCAAGGGCCATTGACAAAGTTGCACAAGCAGCTTCATCTTCAGCAACGACTTTTCGGTCATCTTCAGTGAAAATGTTTTCGGGTTTCGAAATTTGGGTTTGAGGGTCATCTTCAGTAGCGTACATGATAGTACGCGGTCCATTCTTGATGCTTCTCCAAACGTGAGGCTCTTTTGCCTTGCAGTACTACTCAAACCCAAACTTCCACTCATAATAGTCATCTCCATACAAGAACCTTGGAACTTTAGTGGACGTGCCGATAACTTGGTCAAGTTCTTGGTGGAGGGCTAAAGACTGAGTCTGAATTGCACCAAGGGTAGCATTAGCGAGATCAGTTGTAGTCACAACACCGGTTTGATTCAATATGATGTAAGAAGAATTCGAAATGATGTAAGAAGAATTAGAAATGATGTAAGAGGAGTTTGAAATGAGATCCGAAATGTGATCCGAAATGAAAGAGGTCAGAAATGAGCAGTGGTCCGAAATGGGCTTTATCCGAAATGACGAGTCCGAAATGAAACAGATAATCTTCAAACAGTGTGATCTGAAATGATTAACTTTTATCCGTAATATGATGATTGTGATCTCAAATCTGATGATTACAATCCAAAATCTGATGATTTTGTCCGTAATCTAATGATTTTGTCCGTAATCTGATGATTGCGATCCATAATCTGATGATTGCGATCTGTAATCTGATGAAAATGATCCGTAATCTGATGATGATCCGGAATCAAGCAAACTTCAAGTCCGTGATGACTAATGACGATCTAAAATGGTCCGAAATCCTCTGAAGACAGTCCGAAATACACAGAACAACCCAGAAACCGGAACAGTGACAAATGCGGAACAGTAGCAACGAAACAGCCAACGCGATATCAGATCCGAGCCTGGAAATCAGGTTTGACAGGCTCTGATACCAATTGTAAGTCCCAAAACCGAGATCACAAAGATATCGCACAACTCGAATCACACAAACAAGTTGTAAAAGAAACAAAGAGATGAAGAAGAAGGATGAATCTATTCAATAAGATTCAAATCTTGCATACAATGGTTGTTGTCTAATACAAGATTCACCAAAATCACCAACCATGCACCTATTACATCACCTTCTATTTATAGAAAGAGATTAGGGAGGAGGCTCCCCAAACCCTAGGCCCATTACTACCTAAATGAGCCCAAAACCCCATAATTAACCCAACACTCCTACTAATCCACTAAATCACTTATCCATAAACCTTTAAGGGCCTAACAATTACTGTGATTTTTAGATTATATACTTTGAATGACGTGAATGAAACTAATTATTTCTTTCATTTTAATCACAGATTTATGGGCAATGGGCGCCATCATGGCTGAACTATTTACTCTCCGTCCCCTTTTCCCGGGTTCAAGGTATAGTGTGATCCTTGTAATCATATTTGACATACTAAATACTTGTAAAATAGATTAACAAGAATCGCTTTAACAACACAAAATTACCTGTTACCTTACTTGCCTGGTCACTCGATAAGCAATTTTATTTTTACTTCTCGGCAAAGCTTTGCCAGTTTCAGGTCGCTTGTAGTTTTATTTCAATGCTTTGTGCTGCAGATAACTGTTATACCCAAATATATCTGCGGTGAAGTGGATGAAATATACAAAATCTACAGTGAGATTGGAAGCTCGACAGAGAGCACATGGTGTGATGGACTTGAACTTGTGTAAATCTTTCTTCACTGATACCATCTACAAGAAATGAGGCACTCAATCTAATCGCTGTAATAACTCGGTTCTCTCTTTTACACCTAAAACTTTTTAATAATCTTTATTTTTATATCAGCCGTTAAACTGCTTTGTCTGAATCATTATGTTCTCTTTGCAATATAGGCGCTATGTTCTTGGGAATTGGGATCCATGCAAGAGACCGACAGTTGTGGAGGCGCTTTGGCATCCTTTCTTCCAGGTAGCCATTGCTATTAAACAAGAAAACGTTAAAAAACAGTAGTTTAGATGACTAAAGCAGTTAATTTTGAATCTGCAGAATTGTTATCATATTCCTCCATCTCTTCGCCCCAAGCATGCTACTGCTAGGATTCTCCATCTGGTTTGCTTATGCTCTTCTACAATCATAATTTTTTTTTGTTAAATTTATAATGTTTATAAACTCATTGGATGAGTTTTGATTGGTGGTCAATTTTTTCAGTTGGATTAAATGGTAGCAGAGCTATTGTGCAGAACAGTGTGAATTCGGCATTCAATGTTACATTATCTGCAAGAGTACATGATTTTTTTAAAATCAGGTAACATATAAATAAGATAATTTTTGTACAAATAATTCAACGGAAGTAGACTGTGGGTGCTGCAAGATGGGCAAGTAGGGTAACGGGTCCATCAGATTGTACTTGAAATGGGTTCTTTTATGATACAGGTTGAACTGGGTCAGGTTGACCGACAAACACTTTTTAGTCAAGAATTTGGATTTATCTACTAAAATTGCTTTGTGTCAGGAAGCCGACTTGAAGTATTACACCAAGACTTGTGACTATATCGATATTGAAGTAGTAAACGGTCACATTGTAAGTTTGAGCCTAAATTATCCTATAAATAAAATAGCATTAATACTTATCCAAATCCTAAACCCATCCTAACCTAAACCCATCTTGACCCATTACCCAAACCTACCCACTTTGCCAGGACTAGCCGGGGGTGATCCGTTAGGAGCAGCCACTAAGATTTGGTCATGTGAAGATGGTACTAATTCTTTACCCATGGCTAAACGAAAGGTAAGACTGATTGGTTTTTAATTCTTGAACACTGGAGTTCGGAAAAGCATGGTTTCCTGATTTCAAGTTGGATTCTGTAGCAAAACTTGAATAAGTTGCATGATATTTGTTTGTACATAGTTATTTCCAAAAGTATTTAATTTTCTTTCAACCAACTTGACCCATTATTACTTTTTGTTAATTCTGATTTCTTGATTCTATTCGTTGGTTGTTTTGTAGATTGAAAAGTTGAACTTAGTTATCAAGGAGCTCGTTAAGGAAAAAGATGGAGAAAAAGAAAGGTTCAATGGAGTTATTACGGGGTTGTTGGCTGAAAAAGATGCCATGCTTGATAGGATGTCACAAAATGAAGTTATGTTAACAGCTACAGTTCGAAGATAGGCTATAAACACTTGATTTTGAATGTTTAGATGTTTATCTTATTAGTATAATTTTAGTTATTTTATGTTTTAGTTGGTATTTTTTATATGCTTTTGAAAACGAGATGTTTTATATAATTTTGGGATTTTATTTGACCTTTTTTGTATTATTTGTAGTTTTATTGATATGTAATTTTGATGAAAATAGCAGGGAGAAAAAAATTCTGAATTAAACACCAATATTCCAGTAATTATTAAATGCTAGCAAATAAATGGTAGCAAATCGTTTGGAAAAATGGTGGCTAAAGGGTGGCAATATCGGTGGCTAAATGGTATCAAAAGTAGCAAATTGTGTAAAAAATGGTGGCAAAATGGTGGCAATATCGGGGGCTAAATGGTATCAAAACATGCAAAAACCAATGGCTAAATGGTGGCAATATCAGTGGCTAAATGGAATGAAAACGCATCACAACTCAGTGGCAAACTCGGTGGCAAACAAGGCGGAGCGTAGCAAACATTAAGCGGTGACAAATAATTTTGACCAATTTTATGGTGGTAAAAATAAGGTAGCAAAATATAAAATGGTGGCTATTTGGTGGCATTAGGGCAAATGACACGGGTGTTTTTGTCACCGTACTTTTGGTGGCAAACTGGTGACAACAAGAAAATTGCTACCATTTTGTAACCAAAATTTACATGACAAAAACCATGTTTTATAGTAGTGATAAAGCAATTATTTTTGCAAAACATAACTTTTTGATTTAAAAAGACTTTGTTTTGTACATTTTACCTATGGGGTTGAGTAAATACTTTTTATTCATCATACATAACATTTGATTGTACCTTGACATTATACATATGGTTTGAGTAGATACTTTTTACTTGCCATACATAACATTTGATTATACAAGACATGATTTACATTTGACATTAGACATTGCTTACACACAAACATTTTGACATTGGTTTAAACAAGACATTTTGGTGGTTATTTGGTAAGTGATTTAAATAACGAGGCGTGTGTAATATGATAAAATCATGGTGGATACGCCGCTGGTACTTCCTATATATAAGTGCTTTTATGATATTACATAGCATAGCGTTATCTAAATCATTTCGACAAAGACATGATACATTTTGTACAAATGACATATTTTCACAAGACATTGTTTTACAAGCAACATATTTTATACAAATTCATTTTCACTTGCTTATTTACTTAACCATGCAATATTCTTTTATATCATATGATTTTCTTATCGATTTTCATATGATTTCACAAACGAAAACATTTTATAAGGTTCATGACTACTTTTTGTTAAACATTTCTTTTAACTTACAAGTCATGAATCCTTCCTCAACAATACCTATATATCTCACAGACATTTTTATGCTGACATATTTATTTTCACATGTGTTTCAGGAGCTGATGCATAGGGTTTATCAGGATACACTTAGGCAGACTCAGGCCTTAGTGACATAAAATGAAGCAAGAATAGTTTCCTTATGTTATGTTTCCCTTGTTTTAAGACAATGTAATTACTTTAAATTTTAAATAAAACCAAACTTTTAATGCCATGGTTGTGAAACAATAATTCTGTCGCTCCACTCCCCGACGTTTCCCCAGCGGTTTGTTGTTTTACGCTGTTGGGGTGTGACAGAAGTGTTGGTATTAGAGCCAATAGTTATAGGCAATTAGGTTATTAGTAATGCTCTGGCCTAGAGTATAACTTTTCTAGGAACCCAACACAAGTTATCTTGTGTTTAGATCTTAAAACATTACCGTCGCCTATCTTTAGGTGACAACCAAAACAAGAACACAATTTTCCAAAATGATTTTTGAAAATCAATCATCTATCCGTAGATGATTTGTTATAAGGTTTTGAACCCTCCAATTTTCCAAAACAATTTTGAAAATAATCACCCACCCTTTGGACGGTTCGTTTTTGGCTTAATGCCTTCCAAATTTTCAAAATCTCGTCAAAGTTTGGGTCTAAATAATGTGAACACGTGCAATCTGGGAGGGTGGATGCCTGTACCTCGAGTTTTCTGTCTAGGCTAGAGTGTTCGTACAAATCCACATAATCGGACCAGTCACTCTTACCTGGGAACTCTTGGGGTGAGTGTCCACTTATTGGCTAAAGCATGTCTTCACGATACATTATTATGACCCATTTACTTTGATTAGTCACTGTGTGTCGTTTGTTTGCTTTGTGGTACGAATGAATGACCGCCATCCATGCTTTTTGTCTATATTTGTAACATCTCATTTTTCAACATATCATCTCACTCGTTTTCTCTCATGTTTCCTCTTTTAGAATGCCTCCTCGACGTGATGCTCAGCCACCTAACGCCGAACTGGCGGCTATCATTGCGCAGCAAATGGCTGCTGCACTCCCAAATCTCATCGCTTAAATCAACCAATCCAACAATAACAATAATGTGCCTACTCCGTGCAACTTCAAACGGTTTAATTCTGCTAAACCGCTCAAGTTTAGTGATTCTGAAGGAGCAACTGGGCTCCTATAGTGGTTCGAGAGCATTGAGAGTACTTTTCGTCATGTTCAGTGTCCTGATAATCGTAGAGTCAAGTTTGCTTCCAGTGTATTTCAAAAGAGGGCTCTTACTTGGTGGAATGGGGTAATGAGAGATCGTGGTGCTGAGATTGCTTTGGGTCAAACCTGGGAAGAGCGTAGGGCTCTTATGATGAGGGAATTCTGTCCTCGTCATGAACAAAGGGCATTTGAAAGGGAATTTGATGATCTAAAACAGGACAGTGGTGAACACCGGGCTTATACTGACAGGTATGAGGAGTTAAGTTTGCTTTATCCCACAATGGTTACCCCACTCGATAAAGCGATTGAAACGTATGTCGATGGTCTACCTGACCCTGTGCAAGATATCGTTACTGGTAGCAACCCTACCACTGTTCGACAGGCCATCGAGTTGGCTGCAACCTTGACCGAGTCACAAATCAGGAAAGGTAAACTCCATAGGAAGGGTGACAAGAAACAGAATCAGTCTGACAAGAGTGAGAAACAAAAGGGTAAGAAATCTGAGTCTTCAAGAAGGTCTAGGAAGCGCAAGGCTTCCAAGAATTTCGCTGTTACTGCACAACCAAATTAGGCAGCTCCCAATCAGCCCTCACAACCACCTGCAAAGAAACAGTATGTTGGGAATGCACCGTTGTGCAACAGATGTAACAGTCACCATCAGCCGCAAGTTCAGTGTCGTTTTTGTACCAACTGTGGGAGGTCTGGTCATCTTGCCAACACATGTCGTCTTCCTCCTAACCAGAATCAAGCAGCCCAAAACCCTGCTCAGCAACCTGCACAACAACCTACTCAACAACCAGCACAAGCTGCACGACCTCACTATCCGCCTGGATCTTGCTACAATTGTGGGGATCTGACCCATTACAGAAATCAGTGTCTGAGGTTGGCAAATGCGAATCAGGCCCAGGCTCGTGGACGAGTCTTTAACATGAATTCTAACGAGGCACGTGCAGACAACGAGGTGGTGAATGGTATGTTCTTTGTTAACAATCAGCCTGCTTCTGTTCTTTTTTATTCGGGTGCCGATAAGAGTTTTGTGTCATTATCTTTTGAACCTTTGTTTTGCATGACTAGAATAAAACTAGGAAAGCCCTTGACAGTAGAGGTAGCTAGTGGTGAACCCGTTGTTCTCGATTCTGTTCTTCGAAATTGCCAGTTGAACCTTAATAACCATCTTTTTCCTATCGACCTCACGCCAATGCAACTTGGGAGCTTTGATGTTATAGTAGGAATGGATTGGTTAGCCAAGTACCATGCTGAGGTAGTTTGTTTTGAAAAGATTGTTCGTATACCGCTTTCAACTGGTGAGATCTTAGAGGTTCATGGTGAGAAACCTGCTAGTAGTCTTAAACTCATAACATGTATTCAAGTTCAAAAGTACCTACGAAAGAACTATGTGGCCTTCTTGGCACATGTCGTCGAGGAGAAAGGCAAAGGTAAGTCTATTCAAGACATCCCTGTTGTTCGGGATTATCCTAAAGTATTTCCTGAAGAATTACCTGGTTTACCCCCAGCACGCCAAGTTGAGTTTCGTATTGATCTTGTACCTGGTGCTAATCCTATTGCTAAATCTCTGTATCGTCTTGCACCGTCTGAGATGCAGGAATTATCTAAACAACTTCAGGAGATTTCTGACAAAGGTTTCATCCATCCTAGCTTTTCACCTTGGGGTGCTCCCGTTCTTTTT
>JARYGA010038219.1:0-37835 GCA_030545235.1 Helianthus tuberosus | reverse complement strand
ATTTACATGGGTCAGCTAATGAAACCATCTCCATACATCAGAAGAGCACTTTATTCAACCGAATTGCAGTGTAATCAACGTGGGTCTGTATTTAATTTTACCTGAAAGCAGTTGCAGATGCAGCTCCATGACGTGACCCACCCCTCCTAACCACTTCATATGCCCAATACGCAAGGTAACTTTCTTTCTTTCAGTTTTTATCGAACAACACTAGTTTTTCATAATATAATGATGTTTTGATCCAGGATGTTATGGTTGATCCATGTGTTGTTGCTGATGGCTATGTTGGAATTAATCGTTTATTTATCTGGTCGGGTCGTTATTATTTTAGATTGGTTTGAGTTTACTTAGTTGGATGCATGAATAAGCATGGCTTCAAGAATCACGTGAGCTGCATGGCTGGAGTTTGAAGACATGTATTTGTGGTTTTATGTTTGATTTATTTAATAGTTTAATTTAGTAGACTTGGTAGTTGGTTTGGCCGGTTTACATGGAAGTGTACGTTGAGAGTGGTGTGCACTATGGTTAAAAACGTGGGTCATATGTGTACCAAGTCTATAGGTAGAAATGGTCATTAGGTAGTATTTTATTCCTTATTTTCTGCATTTGCACGTTCTCTTGTAAGGCTATATATAGCCAGCTATGGAATGAATAAAAACCTACCTTTTCTTTTCTTTACTGCATTTTTCGTACATCTCTTATATTCATATTTGAGAATTGTTATTTTATCTTCTGCAAGTTATCTGTTGGTGAGTTCTGAGTGAGAGTTATAAAGGCTTGATAACCAACAGGTTACACGTACAATCGCAGGGCGATAGAGCAATGGCTTGAAGAGAGTGATAGCTCCCCGATGACTAATTTACCGCTGACGAGTAGGAGCTTAACGCCTAATTACACGCTTCTTTCGGCAATCATGGAGTGGAAATCAACAACCTAACCATCCGAGTGAGAATTTTGGATGCAACCTGATTTTTTTTTTTGGATTGTTTTATGTACATTTGTTTGATTTACCTATATTTTATATGGTCCTCTCTTGAACTTTGAGTATAAAAATTTATAAAGTGTACATAGTTTTTTTTTTGGAACCACGATATATTATTATTAGAAAAAGGACCAGCGGGAAGCTGGTTTGACAATCACAAAGAAAGACATAACAAAACAACCCTACGAGAACCAAACAGAAACACAACAATAAAAATAAGCTTTATGAAAAGCAGACTGCAGGGGAACTACACAAAGTGACTCAGGAGCTGCTTTTTTATGGTCACTTAGAAAACATATCACAATAATACTTATGCCGAACATCATAAACCTTATACCTTGATCAATTTCCTCAAGAGACGGAAATATGTGATTCTCCATGATCTATTGAGCATTAATGAAACCACAATGCCCCAAAACCCAATAATAAATCCAAGCGCTATGCTAATAATCAACCCCCAATCTACTTTGTGTGATCCACCGTCTTCTTTTTGGTCGCTTGTTGTATCAGGTTTGTCAACATGAACACAATCATTAGTTAGTGGAGCTCCACAAAGTTTGTTTCCAAAGAAACTCGACTTATTGAAGCTTTGAATTTGTGTGCCTATTGGAAGTCTTCCTGTCAAATTGTTGTAGGACACGTTAAAGCTACTCAAGAAATTCAACCCTGACAAACTCATAGGAAGTTCCCCAGAAAGATTGTTTATTGATAAGTCAAAAGACTCAAGTGATTTCATGTCTCCAATCTTATTTGGTATCTCTCCTGTCAGTTGATTTCTTGATAAATTTAGTGATTGTAAGTTATGGAGGGTCGTGAGCTCACTAGGGATCTGGCCAGACAAATTGTTGCTCGAAAGGTCCAAAAGCTTGACTAGTCCTAGGATAGATCCATAGGTGTCTTCTCGTCCCTTCATCACCAATAAATAACCAACCGTAAAAGTAGCATCGCCAAGATTGAATGAAAATTGAACCTCTAAATTAGTTTCTTTGCCCGAAAGCACACTAAAGTTGTTGAAGCATCTAGGAATATTTCCTGAGAGGTTATTATGAGCGAGATCCAATACTTGAACATGTGAAAGATAACATAGCTGGTTAGGAGTATTTCCGTAAAAATTGTTGGATCTAAGATTGAGAATTTTCAACATAGTGAGTTTTATTCCAATCCATGGTGGAATGATTCCTGCAAGATTATTATTGCTAAGTTCAAGGATCTTTAAGTATGACAGATTCATTAGGGAAGAAGGTAAGCTTCCTGAAATCATGTTCCCATGCATGGTCAATAATTGCAACAAAGGTACAGAGCCCAATGTTCTTGGAATCTCACCTGACAAATTATTATCATTTAAGCATAAGACTTTCAAGCTCGACCACTTCTCCCAACACTCCGGAATACCACCCGACAACTGATTATTTCCCAATTCAACCAACTCGATCGTGTTCACCCCGTTGGAACAAACCAAATTATGTAATGATCCAACAAAATAGTTATCTGATAGGCCCAAATATGTTAAAGCCGAACCGTTTGTGAGAGAAGGTAATTTCCCCCCAAAGTTATTAAAACTTAAGCTGAGAGTATGAAGTGTCGGAGGGATGGACAATATATTTCCAGTGAAAGAGTTGTTATCAAGATATAGTGTTTGTAATCTAAAGAGACGCCAAATTTCAGGTGGAATTCCGCCTTGTAGAATGTTATCGTTAAGTGCGAGGTAGCTTAGCATGGACAATGAACCAATCCCATCTGGGATCTTGCCGACCAGATTATTGAGACCCAAGTCAAGGACTTGGATATTGGAGCAATTTGTTTTGGTGGATGGAATGTTTCCCGTGAAAGAGTTGTTAGGAAGGTCGAGTGTGTTTAGCATGGACAATGAACCAATCCCATCGGGGATCTTGCCGACCAGATTATTGCTACCCAAGTTAAGGACTTGGAGGTTGGAGCAATTCGTTATGGTGGTCGGAATGTTTCCAGTGAAAGAGTTGTTAAAAAGATATAGTTCTTGTAATCTAAAGAGACACCCGATTTCAGGTGGAATTCCGCCTTGTAGAATGTTGTTCTGAAGGGCGAGGATGCTTAGCATGGACAATGAACCGATCCAATCGGGGATCTTGCCGACCAGATTATTATCACCCAAGTTAAGGACTTGGAGGTTGGAGCAGTTCATTATGGTGGCTGGAATGTTTCCTGTGAAAGAGTTGTAAGCGAGACGTAGTTGTCGTAATCTAAAGAGATGCCCAATTTCAGGTGGAATTTCACTTGAAAATGAGTTGTTAAAAAGCTGAATGACCCTAAGAAAGCTTAGATTTCCGATGGAAGGAGACAACGTACCAATTAAGCCTCCATCTGAGAGGTCCAAGTGGGTGACTCTTTGGTGGCGATGGCTGCATGTAACGCCTTCCCATTGGCAGAAATCAGTGCTGGAATGGTTCCATGAGGTCAAGAGACCTTGTGGGTCACCTTTAATCATGGATTTAATAGCAAGCAATGCTAGACGATCAACGTTGGTTCCGTTCAGTACTGGTGCCTTGTGAATGGGTGTGGAAAATGCTGCAAGGTGTGTCAGGATGGCGAAGAGAAATGATCGCAAGAAAAGCAACCATTTGGCACTCATTTTTGGTAATGAATTTTGTGGTATCTTTCTATGTTTACGTGACCATATACTTATACAGAGGAGTGTCAATAGTAAACTTGACCAAGAAAAAGCTTGGAACTTTCTTTTCAATAGGCATGGTGATTGTTACGTTCCAACCACTAAAGTTTAGTGCGTGATAAAAAAACTTTGTCAGTAACTTTGTCAGTAACTTTGTCCATGCGTCTCACGCGATAAAGGTACTAACCAAAGACTTGTTGACTTGGCTTTTCCTGGGGAATAGTAGCTCTCAAATTATTGTCTACACCTGTTGACTTAGACTTTCCTTGCAATTTTTTTTAAAGGTAAATATTATTCACAACTCCAAACCCGAAGAAGGAGGCTGAAACAGAAAACTACATCAAATCAAATTTACACCAACTTTCCCAACTTAACGACCTATTTATAGACCGGTTCCTATACCATAAAACTCGAGAGACTTAATATTTTGAATAATCACCTCCGGGCAAACATTGAGATTCGAGAAGTGCTTGTTATTCCTAGCAAGCCATATGCACCAACTATTGACAACCATAACATCTTGAATAACCTCCTTGCACATAGTTTAAAGATGACTAATACCATTCAGAATCAATTCTTTATCCACAACCATCCATGTAATTACAATAAAAATCACTATTTTTTCTCTCTCATTTTCAATTAAATAATATTTTTATACATTTATCATTACATTTTCTCTCTCATTCACTCACAATCACTTTAAAAAAATATTAAAAAAACTATAGGGGGGGGGGGGGGTTCCCATATATTTACAGATAAAGAGTAACATTCTCTCTTTCACTCACAAGCACTCAAAACTACTCACAACCATTCCTTATAACATAACTAATTCACTCACATAAATTTAACAACTTTTGTTAAAATGAGTAGGGGTGTTCAAGGTCTAGTTTTAACGGTTTTTAAGTGATATCGTGAATCAAACCGTTAGTAACGATTTTTTGTTATCAAAAATAGAAACTGGACCGTTGAGAATTAAAACCGAACCAAGCCAAGAAGTTACTAACATTGAAAATGAAAAATAAATGGGAACACTGTATAAAAAAATTATATACAAGATAAAATGAAAAATAAAATTACTAAACAATGTATAATTTGATTTTCCTTACCCTCTCAATTTCAAAAATTAGAAAACTAATCTAATAGTTAGCAATGCAAAAAAGGTAAAATAGGTGTGTAATCGGGATTTAGTTATTAAACCAAGATATATTAGTCAATCTCAGCTCATCTTCTGTCTTTCTTTTTCTCAACATATTCAAAACTGTTGATGCAGATTTTGTGTCCGATGCTTGTCGAATAGATTAGTTTTATTTTACGCTGAATTTGTAATAGTTAGTGAAACGGTCTATCGAACGTGTATAGACCCGCTCGTTTGAAGTGGTCAAACGAGAGGGTTATTCGGTTGACCGTGTGTGTTTGCAAGACAAGGGGTGTGACTATAAATAGAAAACCCTTGTCATTTGCAACACCTGGAGAAGTTAGGAGGTTTGAGACCTCACCGGGAGAGATCACCACTTGGTCTCTCCCCGGATGTGTACTCCTTTGGTATTAGTTCGGTTATCCTGTAATCGGGCCGATTTGTAATGTTATACTACCGGATTAATACAAAGAAGTTGTTTGTTTATATCTAATCTCTCCCGTCTTGAACCGATCTCACAAGAATCACGGTTTCGGTCACGAAACTCGGTCCTACAATTGGTATCAGAGCCATGGTGCCCGATTTAGTAAATCTAACCGTTTACTAAGTCACATGTGCTCTAGATCTGTGATTTTTGTGCTTTTTGTTCAAGATGTAAAGTTGGGTGAAAATGAGAAAAACTCAGATCTGGACCCGAATATTCAGATCTGTGCTGAAACAAGTGTTCGGTTTTATGTTTTTCACCTATATAATCAAGTTATCATCATCAAAAACCAAAAATACAATGTTTTCGTCAAATCTGCAAAATTAAACAGAGGCTGTGTTCTTGATGTTCTTGGCAGCTTCATTTTTCGAAAGATGTAAGGGTGCTCGAAAGATCAAACAGATTTCGAAGGATCACCCTCATCCTCAACAACTTCGAAAGATCAGACAGATGTTGTGTATCGAAGGATCCAGCATATATCTTTCGATCTGAAATAGGTCGAAGGATATCCTAGGTCGAAAGATCAGGTCGAAGGATCATCTTTCGAACATCAATCGTCTAGCATATATCTTTCGATCTGAAACAGGGGTTCTGGTTCTTCGGGTCATCTTCAGCGGATGATGATGTCCGTTTGTTGCTGGATTTCGAAAGTGAAGGGTTGTCGGCTGGGTTTAGATGAAGTTTTCTGGTGAAATCATTTTTGAAGTGGTATATCGAAGAGGGCAGTGGATGGTTTGTCTGGTTTGGATGTGGTTGTCGGCTGCAATTTTGGATGTTGGTATCGCAGAAAGAAGAAGATGGGTGCTGTTGATTGTTCATCGAGGAGGATGTCTTATGATGGCTGGTTTGATGTTTGTATATCGTAGATGATGATGATGAACAGAGGCTGCACTTATTTTTTTTCTTGCTGGTGCTAGTTATCGCAGAGGAGAAACACAGAATAGAAGATAGCGGCTGGTGAACCACATAGGGTTTTTGTCAAATATTGTTTCTGTTGGGCCCACATAATTGATCAGATATATTTTTTCTTGGGCCATAAATGTCGACAGAAATATTGTTTTGGCAGCTAGGATTCTCTGATTGGACCCACTTGGTGTAAGAGGGTATTTAATTTGGAATTATATGTTTGCACAAACATCTCATGGGCTTCTTTAATTATCATCACATGTTGGGCCACATCTGATCGAATGTATCAGGTAATTTTTTTTTGTTGGGTCATGATGGTAATACTTTGGAGCATGTATCTCTTAGGACCACATGATCATAAAAGAATTTGGTGACAACTGTTTTCAACGGCTGAAATTTATGATGCCATGTGATCTCAATGTATTTAATTGTTTGGGTTGTATTATGTGCACTCTACTTAAATGGGCCAAATGTTACACTGAATTCTCAATACGTCTCGCCATCTGGGCTTGGTAATTCATGACTAAATCATTGGACCGTTTGTAGTTGGCCCATTCTAAAGCAATTAAAGAGGGAAGTGAAGATGGGATGGATCTTAAAAGTTTATTTGTGGGGTCTAAAGTGTGGTTCAGTTTTGGGTCGTGAGTTCAAGATTATATTTGAGCCAAGAATTTTAAGTGAGTTGCAGATTGGGGTCGGATTTTTTTTTTTCGCAAAGGATATTTGAATCGCGCTGTCAAGGTCAAAATTTGCACTGGTTCGGAAGCGCACGTGATGATGCGGAATGGTGAAAACATTTTGATTTAAAAAAAAAAAAAGAGATGATGAAAACTTGATTTTTGAAAAATGTGGGGTAGTCACGGTTACCGATGCAAATGTCAAAAATGGTGACGCGACTATTATGGGCCAAAAACCAAAAACGAGAACGGTATGTTCACTTCCGCACGTCAATGTTTATGATTGTTATTGGTTATTCGAAAATGTTCGAAAGCATTTTGTTTATTGTCATATTCTCGCATTTGAAGACGAACGTATGAACCTAGAATGTCAATACCGGTTCAAGACGAACGTATGAACCTAGAATGTCAGGACCGAGTTTCGTGACCGAAACCGTGATTCTTGTGAGATCGGTTCAAGACGGGAGAGATTAGATATAAACAAACAACTTCTTTGTATTAATCCGGTAGTATAACATTACAAATCGGCCCGATTACATGATAACCGAACTAATACCAAAGGAGTATACATTCCGGGAGAGATCAAGTGGTGATCTCTCCCTGGGTGAGGTCTCAAACCTTCTCTCTTTCTCTCTTGGTCTTGCAAATGACAAAGTGTTGGTATTTATACCCAACACAGGTTGTATGGTCGAAGGATCTAACTGATTGATCGATAGATCATCTGTCGATCATCCAGCTATCGAAAGATACACATATACCTCGAAGGATGACATATCCTTCGAGGTCCATCTTCATCTATCGATGGATATCTTTCGAGCTCATCGACGGATATACACAATCCTTCGATGCCTTATCCTTCGACACCAAACATTATACAACCATAATCTAACTGTTTGTCTAGCAAAACCCACACGGTCAACCGAATAACCCTCTCGTTTGACCACTTCATACGAGCGGGTCTATACATGTTCGATAGACCGTTTCACTAACTATTACAAATTCAGCGTAAAATAAAACTAATCTATTCGACAAGCATCGGACACAAAATCTGCATCAACAAAAACCCACAATCTTCAAAAATCCATCATCTTCAACCTTTTCTTTACTTTCTCTCTCTATAATCACTACATTTAAACACTAAATCAACGTGTTCTTCAACTTTTTTGAAGAAACCTAATTCAGTTTCACACAATTTTCTCATTTTTTCCTCGTGTTTTTTTAAACCAATCAATCTACTCATTCGATCGTTAGTGTTTCTAGCATTCAAATTTCGTCAATCATTGAAGAAACCATAAGAAATCGGCTTCAATATGTGTAAGAAATCCGAAGAATTTCGTCAATCATTGCGTTTTACGATCTGGGTTTTTGAAAATTGTGCTTCACGTTCTGGGTTTTCAAATTACGTTTTACGATCGGGGTTTTACCTTTGTGAATTGCATTTACAACCTGGGTTATTTGAATTGCGTTTTATGATTTGTGTTTTACCACTGTAATTGCGATTTCCGACCTGGGTTCAATAATTGCGTTTTACGATCTGAGGTTTTATCATTGTTAATAGCGTTTTACGACCTAAGTTTTAACATTGAATTTTACGATCTGGGTTTTATTATTGTGAATTGAGCTTTACGATCCGAGTTTTACCATTGTGAATTGCGTTTTATGACCTGGGTTTTGAATTGCGTTTTACGATCTGGGTTTTACCACTGTGAATTGCGACCGAAGTTTTTGAATTCGCACTTTACGATCTGGGTGATCCAATTAGCAATAGTATAGTCGTTTTAAAGATAAAAACGCTCGTTTTTATGGTGTAATTTTTATAAAAACGTTATATGAAAGAGTTATTAACGTTTTAAAAACGGGGGGCGGGGGATTGGAGGAGAGAGAAAATATTGACCTGGATAGACTAGAATACCCTTAAAATAACCCAGACCTCTCTTTTTTTGTTCAATCTCACCTATTTAATCTTAGTCCTTATTACTTAATAGATGGTCAAGATTCCTTCCTAACCTTTCTACCGAAATAAACTTCCTAGTATATTTTGACCCTTAATATAAATACAAGATAACAATTTTGTAAGTGCAAACTATATTTAGTTATTAAACCAGCCTTCATATAGATATCAGATTCAAAGTAAAAAAAATAACTGTAAAACTTTCTTCATTTGTATGATAGCCATTCAAAATTTAAGAAAAAAGATCAACAATAGAAAAAGGTTAACAAAGAAACATTAAGGTTTGAAGTTGGATGAAAGTAGCGAGAATTTAAAGAAACTAGTAGTTAAGACCCGCCCGTTGCGGCAAGACTGTTATACCGAATAAAAAAATTGACTTAAAAGCGTTGAACCGCAAAATTTATATCAAAACGTAAAACGAAAAAAGAATTCCATGCATTGAAACAAAGACGTTGACAAGACTTGAATCTTTTCTAAAAAAGTGAAGCGTGTTGCGGCAGTATCGTTAAACCGAATAAAAATTAGACATAAAACATAAACATCACATTTGCGTTGCGGTGCGTGAACTAGCAAGTCAAACAGATTTGAATTTATAAAATAATACTATTAATAATAGTAGTTAAACAAATTTATAAAGAATAGGGTTTATTAAAACTAAAAGTAAACCATAAGGGTTATATGGTATTTCTATTAATATTAATACTTTATAAGGGAATATTTTTAGAAATAATCAAATGGAAGATAACATAAATATATGCAATAGAGGCTTGTACACGTTGCTTTAAAACTTGTAAATATGAATATAAAAAATAAAAATAAAATAGTGGATGCCAAATGGCATCTACCCATTGGCCTACAAACTCTAACACCCATTCAAAACATTCAAAATTCAATAGTGAAACCTACTCACATAAAAATTTTGATAAATTATAAAATAATACTACTAGGGTTTATTAAAACTAAAAGTAAACCATAAGGGTTATATGGTACTTATACTGATACTTTAAGAGAATATTTTATATTTTAGAAATAGTCAAACTGAAGATAACATAAATGTTTATATGCAATAGATGCTTGTACACATAGCTTTAAGACTTGTAAGTACAAATATAAAAAAATAACAAATAAAATAGTGGATGCCAAATGATATCTAAAAATAATTGAATATGAGAGGTTCACAACCCAAGACTTTCTATCTCTAGTCTATACAAGTGTTTTCAAACATAACACACAAGGAAGAGGATAGTGATGATGATGCTCTAAGGAAAAGCAACAAGTGGAGGGGAAAGAGAGTTGGTCAAAGCTAAAGAAAGAAAGAACCAAATATAAAAACAAGGACAATCCCTAAATTCGAACTTGGGTCCTTACGAAAAGAGGTTTCGGGAAGGGAATTGGCAACTGAACTGTTAATTTTTTGTAGTTCCTAATATATAATGTGTACAAAATTTATTTAGTGTCCTCGGAAAAAACGGGCCTCGGCCGGAGTGCGACTCGCCCACCCCTAGGGTCGGCCCTGCGTTCATCCGTATCAGTTTGCTGCCATAAGTGATAGCATCAGGTCAACAGCATAATCCTACCGAGATGGCCTTCTGTAGCAGAGATCACAAACTAGGCATCTCAACCAATGTTATCCACCCATTATACAATGCTGCTAAACATGCATCTACGTCTTCACTAAAGCAGTACAAAATAGTAATTCAATAACAGTAATTTTAAGAAATAATGGATTTTAATAATTCCAACTATTATCCGTTGGCCGTCAACGGTACCAATTTAAAAGTTCTCACTGGCGGTCTAATTTTTTCACATATTGGCCTTCAATGGACCTGATTAACAGAACCCTAACGCCGTTAGTCTCCGATCGCCAGAAAAACGTTTTTGGTCTGAAAAAGGTTGCTAAAGATCCGATCTATGGTTACAAACAGGTTTGGGATGAAAATTTCGAGTTTTCCGGCTAAAAAGTTGAGTTTTCCGGCAAAAAATAAGTTTTTTGGTGAAAAAAGAGTTTTTTCCGACAACCTTAATAATTGGGGCTTTTTACTAGAAAAGGTTCTTAAAGGTGCGTAATAAGGTTACAAAGAGGTTTGAGACGAAAATGTTGAGTTTTCCGGTCAAAATGAAGTTTTCCGTGACCAGAGACTAACGGCGTTAGCGTTGTATTAGTCAGGATCCATTGAAGGCCAATATGTGAAAAGATGGGACCACCAGTGAGAATTTTTGAAGTTGGGACCGTTGCCGGCCAATAAGCAATAGTTAAGATTATTAAAATACATTATTCATAATTTTAATGAAAAGGAGAAATATGTAATATAAATGAGTTACCAAGCGGAAATATATAATTGAATTTTATGTTTAGGTAAATATGTAATAAGCCAGCTTATGAGGGGAAATATGTAAAAATGCCTATTACATTTTGCAAGGCTATTTTCTTTTGTTGTTTCATGCATCTAACGTTTGTATTTTCTTTCATACTAAAAAATGTCTAGAAAGTAGACTCAAGGGGCTTTCAAACCATATAAAATACACCTGTGAGAGAACATGTCAACACTACTAGATTTCCTTTCCATGAGCTTTACTATTTTAGATCATTAACTTTTCAACTAATTTTCACATCCAACGATCATACCATAACTGAAACCAAGTTCTTTTAATCATATTGGGCACCTTATAAACACAAACTTGAGCTTTCTACTAAGTTAGGCACGAATCACATTAAATTATTAAGTTTCAACATACATCTTAGTAGTTACTACTGAACTTTACTACTTGTTTGATTGAGGCATTATAACAAACACCTTATGGCCATACAATTAAACCTTTTAAATTACAACCATAAAGATTCTAAGGAATTCCTTTTCTTCCAACATATCAGGTTCCAAACAATGGACTTCAATTATCAATAATCATCGAACTTGCTAATACTTACATATCTTTGGTTCAACATAAAGTCATACAATCCTACAGAGATTTCACACATAATCTGTTAAGATTATAAAACAACTAGTAATTCCATAGTTTCATCGTAATTTGGACTTTCCGATTTATCCATACGACTGATCAACGGTTAGGGTTTTATAAATCATAACTCACATACATGTACATCTAATTGGGGCTGACAATCAACATGCAACTAACAAAATCACTGGAATTTTCCTCTTGTTTTTCCATACCAATCTTTTACGCCTACCTTTTGTTATATACCATAAAACTGCATTATATGAAGTCAAAAAGTGATGAAACTTCTACTCAAAACAAAACGAGAAACAGAGAAGACTCAAAACCAGTTTCAAACCTTCTGTCCCAAATCAAACACATAAATTCATTAACGAATAGTCGTAAACTTGCAATGTCATAAACATATAAAAACATCTTAAGAGCAGCTTTATGCAACAAAACATAATGAATTGTACATCACAGGTATTAAGCTGAATACAAAGCATTTCATCAAACAGCAAACTGGCTAAAGCATTTCATCAAACAGTTGGCGTGCCACCTAAAACCTATCAGTACAGAATAGACAAAGAAACGAGGTGCATAGAGAGCAGAAGAAAAAATAACCCATATAGATATTGAACATTTGAATGTGGTGACATGACAACCAAATAAATCAATTAAGAATGCCAGATAGATGACTTATAGGGTTTAAAGTTTAAACGAACCTGATGAGATTGTCTGAGTGATAGAAGGGGCTGCGTGTGGCGTGCGGTGGCTAGAGACGAGAGGATGGTGGCGGTGTGTGGTGTGGTGTTCTGTAATGGTAAAGAGGAAAGGGCGAAAGGCATGAATGATGAATCAGTGATTGTTATTTGGAAAAAAAATGGAAAATAGGGACATAACTGACTCGAACTCGGGATCTCAAGTTTAAGAAGCACGCGCTGATTCAGTTTACCAGTCAATACGTTTGATGATAAAGTTCAACTACAAAACATTAAAGTGTTCCTTCAGAATTTTTTATTTAACTAAACACTATAAATTACGAATCGAATAGGTTCCTGGGAACCCCCTAATTAGCTATACATCCGCCTCTGGTCGGAATCTGCTATAATCACGCTATGGAGTGGCTACTTAACAAATTGCAAGACATGGTTGCTTTGCTACAAAGTGCGTGATAGCGAACGCTATCTTCGCTATCAATAACTATGATTATCAACAACAAAGTAATACATAGATAAAGGAAACAACAAAGTTTCTTTGTCAAACTAAGTTTTAAGTTTAAAACATAATGTACAAGGCAATATCATCATTCTTCCCCCTCATCGATGTTGTCTTCATTGGCTTTTGTAATCATATAAAACATACTAATTATTTACAAAAGTTGAGAATCTAAACAAAAAGTGTTTTGATTCAAAGCAGCCAGAAGACCCATTTCAACCCAAATAAAAGATTTACTCCCAATAAAGCATCAAACATCAAGTGGGATGCTCAAGAAATATAATGACAATCCGAACGAAGTAAAGTGACAATGAAAAGATTTTGAAATTTAGGGTACTCCAAATGTATTCATTCCAAAATCTAAATTCAAAATCTAACCTAACTCAATAATTTCACAATCCAACAGTTTCAAATTCAACTACACATTCACCTATGAAATAACTAAGGGGTGTACTCACCGAAGCTAGGTTGTGGTTGTAGAATCGGGTTCTGGTCGTGGAATCGACGGTGAAGGGTCAGCGTCGGAGTTGCAGGTGGCGTGAATGCGGTTGCTGGTGGCTTCAATCGGTGGGTGGTTGTAGGGATGCCGTGGTTGGGTTTGGGGGACAGTGGAAAGTGATGTTGGGTAGAGGGTAACCTGTATAACAAACGATTAGAATTGTTTACTCAAAAGTAAATCAAGTGATTTTTCACTTTTTTAATAATAGTTAAAATTAGAAGGCTAGAATCTATTATTTCTCTTTTTGATACATAAATCATATAACTTTGTTACAGGCATTGATATAAAGTAGTTAAACGAGTCGTGTGGACCTTTAGAACTTGTGTTGTTCGCGTCGTCAAAGACCTGCTATGACATGATTTGTCAGCCCTAATCAACGTTAAGGACTATCTGAGAAACAATTATGCAAAAGGTCGGGGCTATAACTGTAATTTTAGGAAGTTGGGGACCATAAGTGAAATTTCACCAAACCACAAGGACTATCCGAGCATTTATCTCAGTTTATGTAAAAGTTCCCACTAGAGCAGGTATCAAATCTCAACATTCAATAGCTTTCCTTGTAAAAAAATCAAATATTTGTATTCAATTGCCAATATTCTATCTTTCTAAATGGATATTAATCATTTTATATAAGAAATATATGAAAGTAAATATTTACATATAAACCTATAGGTTACTCTACATTTATTGCCTATGGTGGTTTAGAGCAATACCCTAGTGGGCTTAGATGCTCTGCAAGTGGGCTAAGTAATCAGTCCATGACCAACGAAGGATATGAGACCGTATATAATACGTTTAAAAACCATAAATCACAAGTAACTGGAATATATTGAGCACAAATTATATTATGTTTTTTATGTCATACAGATGATATCCAGTTTATAAAACAAACAGTACTATATTTTCAGCTTTCAGGCCTTTAGACAACATCTTCAGTTGCAGACATAAAATAATCAGACTGCAGACAGTTTTTGTCTGCAAAAACAAACAACACCTAAGTAATTTATAAAAAGTAAAATGTTTGGTTTGTCGAAAATTTGTAGCAAATTGACCATGTTTGCTATAGTTTTCCGGCATAAAAGTTATTTTATTTGTTGTGTCTTAATTTTTGTAAAGTAAATAATTTAAAAAAGAAAAATGCTTCACTTGTAGAAAAATTGTAGCAAATTAACCCTGTTTGCTACAATTATCCGACAAAAAAATTATTTTATTTGTTATTTCTTAATTTTAGTAAAGTAAATAATTTGAAAAAAAAATAAAATGTTTCATTTGCCAGAAATTTGTAGCAAATTGACCTTGTTTGCAATAGCTTTCCAAGAAAAAAATTCTACTTTAATTTTAGTAAAATAAAAAATTTAAAAAAGTAAAATGTTTCGTATAATTCCAAAATTTTCCACTCCGCTTCCAAAATTCCCATCATTCTTTCAACCCATAGGGAGGACGAGTCATCCCGGCAGGGCAAATTTATATAATTTTTTTATTTTTATTTTATCTTTTTTAAAAACTATTATTATTATTATTGTTGTTATCAGAGAGAAAAATAATAGTTATTACTATCAATATAATTAGCATTATTAATAAAATTGATTTTGCAGTTATAATAGATTTATCGTTTGGTCTTCAATTTATAACAATTAAGTTGTATAATAAATATTAATTTAAATTAGCCTTTTTCTATTATCGTTGATAAATAAAAAAAAACGTTTTCATTTGTATATGTGTGTGTGGGTATGTTTGGGTATATGTGTATGTGTATCATTATGTATTAAAAAAACGCTTCTTTCGTCACATAAACTATGGATCCCCTCGGACGATGATAGACTCAACATTCGCCAGATTGCTTTGTTTGGCCATTAAAGACTGCCTTTGATTCGTTGATTGCCTGTTGACCCATTTAACCATCGTTTTGTTTGTCGGAACAAACAAATCTACCACCAAAGACCATCACAACCTCGATTCTTTTACCACAACCGTGAAACCACAACTAGTGACCGGCCAAACGCTTCTACCGGTGTCGGATCCGTAACATTCTCAGCATTGTATGCATTTAATAAAAATGAGGCGGGCGACTATTCCATTCAAAGTAACAAGGATTCGATGTTACACCATTTTCGGGGTAATGATTACGTGTCCGTATTGTATATTTGTACGTGTGTACGTATATGTGTACGTGTATGTGTACGTGTACGTGCATGTGGATGTGGATGTGCCTGTGCATGTGGATGTGGATGTGCTTGTGCGTGTGCATGTTCCTGTGCGTGGATTGAACACACATGAAAGCATTAAATCTACCGATGTCGGATCCGTAACATTCTCAACATTGTATGCATTTAATAAAAATGAGGCGGGCGACTATTCCATTCAAAGTAACATGGATTCGATGTTACAACATTTTCGGGGTAATGATTACGTGTCCGTATTGTATATTTGTACGTGTGTACGTATATGTGTACGTGTACGTGCATGTGGATGTGGATGTGCCTGTGCATGTGGATGTGCTTGTGCGTGTTCATGTTCCTGTGCGTGGATTGAACACACATGAAAGCATTAAATGAACACGCAGATTTAAGGTGGTTCAGTCGGAAGACCTGCGTCCACTGTGATGCAACTAGGGCTTATTTATTATTTGGGTGCTACATGGAATTACAAGCACAATTATATCAATATATATATATATACTAATTTAGGGTACTTATGTGATGTATCATGGGTACGTATGTCTATGTGTACGTATGCATCTATGTATAAATGCATATGTAGGGATGCAACGCTGGTAGTGGTGGTAGGTCAAACTCAATTAACATTCGGGTCTTGTCGAAAGCTGGTTAAGACGTGTGGTATTAAACGAGACTATAGATGTGTAGTGGGGTTAGGATCTTTGGACAATTGATTGATAAATAGTGAGGTTAAGATTTTTGGAGTTGGGTTTTGACAGCCTTTTGGAGTGAGGTTAATCGATGTTTTTGTAATTACCCTGTATATAAACGTCATGTCGTTCTATAGAATACAATATTGTCACACCCCGACTTTCCACGTATTACCGGTGGGCCCGGTAGGGAGTATCGTGACGTGGTTGGTAACATAATAGTCAAACAACACAATATTTAAATGCACAGCGGAAGCGAAAGATAGATATATTTCAACTTTAATAAATTGTAATATCAAGTATCACAACAGTCGAAAGATTATCCACAGATGGATCAAAATAAAATAGGAAACATTGTTCAACAGTTTTGACATCCAAGCTTGCGAGACTTATTTGTGGACGCTAGGAGAAAACTAGCCTAGTTCGCGTAGTACCTGCACTTAATCTTTTTGAGAAAATACGTCAGTTTACACTGGTAAATACAATTAACTGACTCATTTTTAAAAATGATTAAAAATTGATTTGGATGCACATGGCACAAACATTTTTATAACTTGGGATAATTATTTGAATATATAAACTTGTAAAAGAATTACATGTTTCTTATGCGTTCAGTAGCCCGGTTCGTGCCGGGTTAAAGCTTAGTAGACACACCACATGATATAGTCCCGCGGCGGGTTATTCCCGTTACCAGCGGTTATACCTTATTATTTATAAATGCACTAGCGGGTGTACGCCTACACGCGCGTGCTAAGGTCGTGGACATTTCGTAAAATGATGCCAAGGATATCCGGGACATGGTCATTAACCTCCCAAAGGCTTTAAGCAAACAAAACATATTTTTAAACGGGTCAACTCGATAATACTTAACCACCAAACGATTAAGGTCGAATGCCCGGCCAAGCGGTATTTTATATACCGTACCCCAAGCCCGTATAAGGGAAAATAAGTTAAAAGTATTTACCTTTGCAAGTATCAATCACAAATAGCAACGTGTAGCTTTTACCGGGTCTCCTATTCTGGAACGAAGGTTTATAATAACCTATTAGAATCCTAACGGGTCTTTAATTAAGCCTAAACTTAGACCGGTTAGTTTCAAAGAAAGATACGGTTCGTACGCATGATTAAGCGAAGACCGGAATAGAATGTGATTTAGACCCGACAAGTTTGAAGACTTGTCTTATATGGGTAATCTAAACACATTCTGGATTTTGAGATAAAAACGATAAGGTTTGACCCGTTTCGGCTAATTTATGTAAACTAGTTACATAAACCGAACCGAACGCGCAAGAAGCGTAACGGGTAACCATAAGGGTCCTGAATAGGTTTCCTAAGTTAATATGCCTTAAATAGGTTGTGATATCAGTAGGATACCTTCCATTATGCCCAAAACGAGTTTAATCTCCATATAAGCCCCGTAGGGGTATTTTGGTCATTTTAAAGATTATAAAAGGGATTAATTAAACTTCTGTGATTCGGGTCTGAATTAATCAGTAAAATAACTTAATTTGACAGGTTATATCAGTTGGTAAAAAGTCTTATGTGACAAAATGGTTTTAAACCTAAACTATGCGTTTAATACGCTTTAAAAGCCATTTTAAGCGATTTCCGGGTTATACCGGAAATCTGAGTTTTCTGATCAGGTTATAAAGTTCAACATACTACATTTATTATATAAAATCAGTAGCAATTGGATTGGTGTCAAAATACTATGTAGAACTCGTTTTATAAACAAAAAGGGTATAATCGGTATTTACCGAATCAACGTCATAACCTTAGGTTATGAGCAGGTTAAAAATAATTAAAAATCTTTAAAAATCCCAAAATATTATATTACATCAGTGGGTAAAAAGGTTTGGTGTCAAAATTGGGTTTAGATAGGCTTTATGCTAATCGCGCCGTTTAATTAACAAAAAGCTTTTTAAGTGCGCTATTGAGCATAACTCCTAATCTAGACCTCTAACTGATATGAAATTTTAGGGACATGTTTATAATTCAAAAATAAAGATTATTGTCCTTTTACATATCCAAAATTCTCGTTTTATGGTCAAAAGGGCATTATGGTCAACATTTAAGCAATTAACGGAAACATGTAAACGAAACGGACAATCAATGAACCAACCACAGAGGGTTATTGTAACACCCGAAAATTTTTAAAACAAAAATGGAAACAACCCTTATGATTTATAGTCCAATAGGAAACCCTAATTAAGATACCCAAGTGATTCTGCACAAACCCTAAGATTTCCAGAATAATCAGAATCAGGATTAGGGCCCCTAAAACTCAGAGGGGGTATTTCCCACTTGACGATTATCCATATAACTCATTATATAATTCGAATTTATTCGTTTTGTCGACTCATCAGGCCTAGTCCCACGCGTGGCAAGCCTATAATGAATTGGTGTCCCTTACGGACCGTAACATTGATAGGCTTACGGTCCGTAAGCAGCCTTACGGACCTCAACGTTGGGAGTGTTACGGTCCGTAAGCTTGTCAAATTTCGTGTATAAATAGCAGGCCTTGGCACTTGAATCTGGGCACAAAATCGACGAAGAAACTCCAAAATTTCGCTGAGATTTCGTCCGATTACTCTCCAAACACACACGAAACACAAATTAAGCATAGCGGGGTGCTGCAGAACAGGGTATTAACTCAATCGCTGCTACGATTCATTATCCGATCAATTAAACTATCCAAGGGATGTTTAAGTGCTGCCCACATTAGGGTTATACTTTATCGTTCGTCATTAATTTGACGGATTGTCGTTAATTCGATAGGTAAAGTATTATACTTTATCGTTCGTCATTAATTTGACGGATTGTCGTTAATTCGATGGGTAAAGTATTATACCTTGTCATTCGTTGTTAATTCAACGGATCATCGTTCATTCGATGGACAAAGTATTGCATTTTGACATTCATTGTGAGAATTTGATATCGTGAGTTATCGTAAAGGCTGTATTAAGTTAATTACCTAGTTTATGTGCAAATTAGGTTAAGAGAATAATCATTAGGCTAAACTCTGCCCGTATAAATCTACAATTGGAAACAAGATAGCATCACCTGGAGATTTTAAGGTACGGATAGACTCTTGTCTTTTGATTTGTGTCATTTGATATAAGTATATCATTTCTGATTTTAAAGTCCGTATTAAGATTTAAGGTATAAGTTATAAGTTCAGTACAGATAGATTCCTTTCTTTCGATTTCTGTCAATTCTGATATATTGTACGGATAGACTCCTTTCTTTCATATCATTCTTGATTTGGAATTCCGTATTAAGATTAAGTTATAAGTTTCATACGAATAGATCCGTATTAAGATTAAGTTATAAGTTTCATACGAATAGATCCGTATTAAGATTAAGTTATAAATTTCGTACAAATAGATTCCGTATTAAGATTAAGTTATGAAATAATTTATAAGTTCTGTACAGATAAACTCCTTTCTTTAGATTTATGTCCGTTGGGTACGGATAGAATTCCTTTCTATATTGAATACAAGTTCCGTATTAAGATTAAGCTAGGAAATACATGTTGGAAGTTTCAAACGTTTTGAAAAGGTTTAAGAAATTGGTTTTCATTTCATACTCTCGTGGTTCCTTGTTAACGAGTCAAGGTTTTATCTTGTTCGTTTAATAAACCACATTTTGGGGACGAAATTGTCAAGATAGGATTGATAACCATACCTTGATGACTGGTTCCACTCTTATATTTTTAATCTCGCCAAAGATTCGTATTTTACAAGTTACAAGTTAAATATCTTAAGACTTATAAGTTATAAGTAAATAAGTTACAAGTTTAATATGATATATATATAAGTATTATGTTACTCAAGTCAAATTGTTTTAAATTACTATGTCTTGTTTTTAAAACTCCTCACGTCTTTGATTATAGATTCCTTTGACAGTCCGTTCGATTCCTGTTTTAATCATTTGATTTTAGCTCTCATGTCGTACGATAGTTTTCTGTTAAGATTGCATTCATTATCGCATGTTCCAATATATGTTCCGTTCTGTTCTGGATATAAGTTTTATAAGTTATGTGAATAAGACCATTTGTACTCTGATACCCTGAGTATCGCTTCTCGTGGAGTGTCCCACGAGCATGTTGTTGCGGCATCAACAGCATGTGCTCCATCTGTGACGGAGAGATTAGTTCACAGCGTCCCTAGGTACAAGTGTGGTACAAAGCTACTAGGAGGCGTATGGATCGATCCTAGGATTTTAAGTTATAAGGAAATGGATAGAGGGTATGCCAACTCACCATTTCGTGTGATAAGTATGCAGGAGTAGCTACCTGTGTATTGTCACGTTTTCAGTCTGCTCATGGGTACATCCGTAAGATATGATTATGATTATGTTTTTGCATCGTAACGTTTTCACCTAAAGTAAATTCCGAGTTTTTAAATAAAATAAGCTTTTGTTTTCCTCTATCCGCACACTGGGGATTATGTTTTTGCATCGTAACGTTTTCACCTAAAGTAAATTCCGAGTTTTTAAATAAAATAAGCTTTTGTTTTCCTCTATCCGCACACTGGGCAAAGCTTTTCGAAATTTTGCTCAGACGTACGTTTTTCTTTGTTGTGTTTTCTTCTTTACGTCAGGTTATCAGGACAATCTGGGACAGGGGATATGGAAGAGTGCTCGAGTGTTTGAACAAGACCATAGAAATAATTGTACTGGATTAGATATCCTTCATTAAGCTGTAAAGCCTTGTAAAACATTTAAGTATAAATGGAAATATGTTTTTGATCTGACCACCGTTATTGTGACACTTCGGCCCATTCCGGGACGGGGTGTTACAGCTATGGTATCAGAGCAAAGGCTCTTTCCTGTAGAAAACTTAAACATAAGATAAGACCTGTGAGGTAATGGGTAGACATTGGGTTAGGATTTCGATGTCCAATCAGTCGATACATAGGTTAGTAACTTTTCTTTTCACTGCATGATAGTTTCGAACATAAGTATTTCGTCATCTTCATTGTTTTTACTCTAGCTTTATTTCAAGTATGACTATTGATCATAGTGGGTCGCGTTCAAGTATGATTATTAATATATATATAGGTATGCAATAATTTCGAGGACGAAATTTTTTTTAAGAGGGGTAGATTTGTAACACCCGAAAATTTTTAAAACAAAAATGGAAACAACCCTTATGATTTATAGTCCAATAGGAAACCCTAATTAAGACACCCAAGTGATTCTGCACAAACCCTAAGATTTCCAGAATAATCAGAATCAGGATTAGGGCCCCTAAAACTCAGAGGGGGTATTTCCCACTTGACGATTATCCATATAACTCATTATATAATTCGAATTTATTCGTTTTGTCGACTCATCAGGCCTAGTCCCACGCGTGGCAAGCCTATAATGAATTGGTGTCCCTTACGGACCGTAACATTGATAGGCTTACGGTCCGTAAGCAGCCTTACGGACCTCAACGTTGGGAGTGTTACGGTCTGTAAGCTTGTCAAATTTCGTGTATAAATAGCAGGCCTTGGCACTTGAATCTGGGCACAAAATCGACGAAGAAACTCCAAAATTTCGCTGAGATTTCGTCCGATTACTCTCCAAACACACACGAAACACAAATTAAGCATAGCGGGGTGCTGCAGAACAGGGTATTAACTCAATCGCTGCTACGATTCATTGTCCGATCAATTAAACTATCCAAGGGATGTTTAAGTGCTGCCCACATTAGGGTTATACTTTATCGTTCGTCATTAATTTGACGGATTGTCGTTAATTCGATAGGTAAAGTATTATACTTTATCGTTCGTCATTAATTTGACGGATTGTCGTTAATTCGATGGGTAAAGTATTATACCTTGTCATTCGTTGTTAATTCAACGGATCATCGTTCATTCGATGGACAAAGTATTGTATTTTGACATTCATTGTGAGAATTTGATATCGTGAGTTATCGTAAAGGCTGTATTAAGTTAATTACCTAGTTTATGTGCAAATTAGGTTAAGAGAATAATCATTAGGCTAAACTCTGCCCGTATAAATCTACAATTGGAAACAAGATAGCATCACCTGGAGATTTTAAGGTACGGATAGACTCTTGTCTTTTGATTTGTGTCATTTGATATAAGTATATCATTTCTGATTTTAAAGTCCGTATTAAGATTTAAGGTATAAGTTATAAGTTCAGTACAGATAGATTCCTTTCTTTCGATTTCTGTCAATTCTGATATATTGTACGGATAGACTCCTTTCTTTCATATCATTCTTGATTTGGAATTCCGTATTAAGATTAAGTTATAAGTTTCATACGAATAGATCCGTATTAAGATTAAGTTATAAGTTTCATACGAATAGATCCGTATTAAGATTAAGTTATAAATTTCGTACAAATAGATTCCGTATTAAGATTAAGTTATGAAATAATTTATAAGTTCTGTACAGATAAACTCCTTTCTTTAGATTTATGTCCGTTGGGTACGGATAGAATTCCTTTCTATATTGAATACAAGTTCCGTATTAAGATTAAGCTAGGAAATACATGTTGGAAGTTTCAAACGTTTTGAAAAGGTTTAAGAAATTGGTTTTCATTTCATACTCTCGTGGTTCCTTGTTAACGAGTCAAGGTTTTATCTTGTTCGTTTAATAAACCACATTTTGGGGACGAAATTGTCAAGATAGGATTGATAACCATACCTTGATGACTGGTTCCACTCTTATATTTTCAATCTCGCCAAAGATTCGTATTTTACAAGTTACAAGTTAAATATCTTAAGACTTATAAGTTATAAGTAAATAAGTTACAAGTTTAATATGATATATATATAAGTATTATGTTACTCAAGTCAAATTGTTTTAAATTACTATGTCTTGTTTTTAAAACTCCTCACGTCTTTGATTATAGATTCCTTTGACAGTCCGTTCGATTCCTGTTTTAATCATTTGATTTTAGCTCTCATGTCGTACGATAGTTTTCTGTTAAGATTGCATTCATTATCGCATGTTCCAATATATGTTCCGTTCTGTTCTGGATATAAGTTTTATAAGTTATGTGAATAAGACCATTTGTACTCTGATACCCTGAGTATCGCTTCTCGTGGAGTGTCCCACGAGCATGTTGTTGCGGCATCAACAGCATGTGCTCCATCTGTGACGGAGAGATTAGTTCACAGCGTCCCTAGGTACAAGTGTGGTACAAAGCTACTAGGAGGCGTATGGATCGATCCTAGGATTTTAAGTTATAAGGAAATGGATAGAGGGTATGCCAACTCACCATTTCGTGTGATAAGTATGCAGGAGTAGCTACCTGTGTATTGTCACGTTTTCAGTCTGCTCATGGGTACATCCGTAAGATATGATTATGATTATGTTTTTGCATCGTAACGTTTTCACCTAAAGTAAATTCCGAGTTTTTAAATAAAATAAGCTTTTGTTTTCCTCTATCCGCACACTGGGCAAAGCTTTTCGAAATTTTGCTCAGACGTACGTTTTTCTTTGTTGTGTTTTCTTCTTTACGTCAGGTTATCAGGACAATCTGGGACAGGGGATATGGAAGAGTGCTCGAGTGTTTGAACAAGACCATAGAAATAATTGTACTGGATTAGATATCCTTCATTAAGCTGTAAAGCCTTGTAAAACATTTAAGTATAAATGGAAATATGTTTTTGATCTGACCACCGTTATTGTGACACTTCGGCCCATTCCGGGACGGGGTGTTACAGCTATGGTATCAGAGCAAAGGCTCTTTCCTGTAGAAAACTTAAACATAAGATAAGACCTGTGAGGTAATGGGTAGACATTGGGTTAGGATTTCGATGTCCAATCAGTCGATACATAGGTTAGTAACTTTTCTTTTCACTGCATGATAGTTTCGAACATAAGTATTTCGTCATCTTCATTGTTTTTACTCTAGCTTTATTTCAAGTATGACTATTGATCATAGTGGGTCGCGTTCAAGTATGATTATTAATATATATATAGGTATGCAATAATTTCGAGGACGAAATTTTTTTTAAGAGGGGTAGATTTGTAACACCCGAAAATTTTTAAAACAAAAATGGAAACAACCCTTATGATTTATAGTCCAATAGGAAACCCTAATTAAGACACCCAAGTGATTCTGCACAAACCCTAAGATTTCCAGAATAATCAGAATCAGGATTAGGGCTCCTAAAACTCAGAGGGGGTATTTCCCACTTGACGATTATCCATATAACTCATTATATAATTCGAATTTATTCGTTTTGTCGACTCATCAGGCCTAGTCCCACGCGTGGCAAGCCTATAATGAATTGGTGTCCCTTACGGACCGTAACACTGATAGGCTTACGGTCCGTAAGCAGCCTTACGGACCTCAACGTTGGGAGTGTTACGGTCCGTAAGCTTGTCAAATTTCGTGTATAAATAGCAGGCCTTGGCACTTGAATCTGGGCACAAAATCGACGAAGAAACTCCAAAATTTCGCTGAGATTTCGTCCGATTACTCTCCAAACACACACGAAACACAAATTAAGCATAGCGGGGTGCTGCAGAACAGGGTATTAACTCAATCGCTGCTACGATTCATTGTCCGATCAATTAAACTATCCAAGGGATGTTTAAGTGCTGCCCACATTAGGGTTATACTTTATCGTTCGTCATTAATTTGACGGATTGTCGTTAATTCGATAGGTAAAGTATTATACTTTATCGTTCGTCATTAATTTGACGGATTGTCGTTAATTCGATGGGTAAAGTATTATACCTTGTCATTCGTTGTTAATTCAACGGATCATCGTTCATTCGATGGACAAAGTATTGCATTTTGACATTCATTGTGAGAATTTGATATCGTGAGTTATCGTAAAGGCTGTATTAAGTTAATTACCTAGTTTATGTGCAAATTAGGTTAAGAGAATAATCATTAGGCTAAACTCTGCCCGTATAAATCTACAATTGGAAACAAGATAGCATCACCTGGAGATTTTAAGGTACGGATAGACTCTTGTCTTTTGATTTGTGTCATTTGATATAAGTATATCATTTCTGATTTTAAAGTCCGTATTAAGATTTAAGGTATAAGTTATAAGTTCAGTACAGATAGATTCCTTTCTTTCGATTTCTGTCAATTCTGATATATTGTACGGATAGACTCCTTTCTTTCATATCATTCTTGATTTGGAATTCCGTATTAAGATTAAGTTATAAGTTTCATACGAATAGATCCGTATTAAGATTAAGTTATAAGTTTCATACGAATAGATCCGTATTAAGATTAAGTTATAAATTTCGTACAAATAGATTCCGTATTAAGATTAAGTTATGAAATAATTTATAAGTTCTGTACAGATAAACTCCTTTCTTTAGATTTATGTCCGTTGGGTACGGATAGAATTCCTTTCTATATTGAATACAAGTTCCGTATTAAGATTAAGCTAGGAAATACATGTTGGAAGTTTCAAACGTTTTGAAAAGGTTTAAGAAATTGGTTTTCATTTCATACTCTCGTGGTTCCTTGTTAACGAGTCAAGGTTTTATCTTGTTCGTTTAATAAACCACATTTTGGGGACGAAATTGTCAAGATAGGATTGATAACCATACCTTGATGACTGGTTCCACTCTTATATTTTCAATCTCGCCAAAGATTCGTATTTTACAAGTTAAATATCTTAAGACTTATAAGTTATAAGTAAATAAGTTACAAGTTTAATATGATATATATATAAGTATTATGTTACTCAAGTCAAATTGTTTTAAATTACTATGTCTTGTTTTTAAAACTCCTCACGTCTTTGATTATAGATTCCTTTGACAGTCCGTTCGATTCCTGTTTTAATCATTTGATTTTAGCTCTCATGTCGTACGATAGTTTTCTGTTAAGATTGCATTCATTATCGCATGTTCCAATATATGTTCCGTTCTGTTCTGGATATAAGTTTTATAAGTTATGTGAATAAGACCATTTGTACTCTGATACCCTGAGTATCGCTTCTCGTGGAGTGTCCCACGAGCATGTTGTTGCGGCATCAACAGCATGTGCTCCATCTGTGACGGAGAGATTAGTTCACAGCGTCCCTAGGTACAAGTGTGGTACAAAGCTACTAGGAGGCGTATGGATCGATCCTAGGATTTTAAGTTATAAGGAAATGGATAGAGGGTATGCCAACTCACCATTTCGTGTGATAAGTATGCAGGAGTAGCTACCTGTGTATTGTCACGTTTTCAGTCTGCTCATGGGTACATCCGTAAGATATGATTATGATTATGTTTTTGCATCGTAACGTTTTCACCTAAAGTAAATTCCGAGTTTTTAAATAAAATAAGCTTTTGTTTTCCTCTATCCGCACACTGGGCAAAGCTTTTCGAAATTTTGCTCAGACGTACGTTTTTCTTTGTTGTGTTTTCTTCTTTACGTCAGGTTATCAGGACAATCTGGGACAGGGGATATGGAAGAGTGCTCGAGTGTTTGAACAAGACCATAGAAATAATTGTACTGGATTAGATATCCTTCATTAAGCTGTAAAGCCTTGTAAAACATTTAAGTATAAATGGAAATATGTTTTTGATCTGACCACCGTTATTGTGACACTTCGGCCCATTCCGGGACGGGGTGTTACAGCTATGGTATCAGAGCAAAGGCTCTTTCCTGTAGAAAACTTAAACATAAGATAAGACCTGTGAGGTAATGGGTAGACATTGGGTTAGGATTTCGATGTCCAATCAGTCGATACATAGGTTAGTAACTTTTCTTTTCACTGCATGATAGTTTCGAACATAAGTATTTCGTCATCTTCATTGTTTTTACTCTAGCTTTATTTCAAGTATGACTATTGATCATAGTGGGTCGCGTTCAAGTATGATTATTAATATATATATAGGTATGCAATAATTTCGAGGACGAAATTTTTTTTAAGAGGGGTAGATTTGTAACACCCGAAAATTTTTAAAACAAAAATGGAAACAACCCTTATGATTTATAGTCCAATAGGAAACCCTAATTAAGACACCCAAGTGATTCTGCACAAACCCTAAGATTTCCAGAATAATCAGAATCAGGATTAGGGCCCCTAAAACTCAGAGGGGGTATTTCCCACTTGACGATTATCCATATAACTCATTATATAATTCGAATTTATTCGTTTTGTCGACTCATCAGGCCTAGTCCCACGCGTGGCAAGCCTATAATGAATTGGTGTCCCTTACGGACCGTAACATTGATAGGCTTACGGTCCGTAAGCAGCCTTACGGACCTCAACGTTGGGAGTGTTACGGTCCGTAAGCTTGTCAAATTTCGTGTATAAATAGCAGGCCTTGGCACTTGAATCTGGGCACAAAATCGACGAAGAAACTCCAAAATTTCGCTGAGATTTCGTCCGATTACTCTCCAAACACACACGAAACACAAATTAAGCATAGCGGGGTGCTGCAGAACAGGGTATTAACTCAATCGCTGCTACGATTCATTGTCCGATCAATTAAACTATCCAAGGGATGTTTAAGTGCTGCCCACATTAGGGTTATACTTTATCGTTCGTCATTAATTTGACGGATTGTCGTTAATTCGATAGGTAAAGTATTATACTTTATCGTTCGTCATTAATTTGACGGATTGTCGTTAATTCGATGGGTAAAGTATTATACCTTGTCATTCGTTGTTAATTCAACGGATCATCGTTCATTCGATGGACAAAGTATTGCATTTTGACATTCATTGTGAGAATTTGATATCGTGAGTTATCGTAAAGGCTGTATTAAGTTAATTACCTAGTTTATGTGCAAATTAGGTTAAGAGAATAATCATTAGGCTAAACTCTGCCCGTATAAATCTACAATTGGAAACAAGATAGCATCACCTGGAGATTTTAAGGTACGGATAGACTCTTGTCTTTTGATTTGTGTCATTTGATATAAGTATATCATTTCTGATTTTAAAGTCCGTATTAAGATTTAAGGTATAAGTTATAAGTTCAGTACAGATAGATTCCTTTCTTTCGATTTCTGTCAATTCTGATATATTGTACGGATAGACTCCTTTCTTTCATATCATTCTTGATTTGGAATTCCGTATTAAGATTAAGTTATAAGTTTCATACGAATAGATCCGTATTAAGATTAAGTTATAAGTTTCATACGAATAGATCCGTATTAAGATTAAGTTATAAATTTCGTACAAATAGATTCCGTATTAAGATTAAGTTATGAAATAATTTATAAGTTCTGTACAGATAAACTCCTTTCTTTAGATTTATGTCCGTTGGGTACGGATAGAATTCCTTTCTATATTGAATACAAGTTCCGTATTAAGATTAAGCTAGGAAATACATGTTGGAAGTTTCAAACGTTTTGAAAAGGTTTAAGAAATTGGTTTTCATTTCATACTCTCGTGGTTCCTTGTTAACGAGTCAAGGTTTTATCTTGTTCGTTTAATAAACCACATTTTGGGGACGAAATTGTCAAGATAGGATTGATAACCATACCTTGATGACTGGTTCCACTCTTATATTTTCAATCTCGCCAAAGATTCGTATTTTACAAGTTACAAGTTAAATATCTTAAGACTTATAAGTTATAAGTAAATAAGTTACAAGTTTAATATGATATATATATAAGTATTATGTTACTCAAGTCAAATTGTTTTAAATTACTATGTCTTGTTTTTAAAACTCCTCACGTCTTTGATTATAGATTCCTTTGACAGTCCGTTCGATTCCTGTTTTAATCATTTGATTTTAGCTCTCATGTCGTACGATAGTTTTCTGTTAAGATTGCATTCATTATCGCATGTTCCAATATATGTTCCGTTCTGTTCTGGATATAAGTTTTATAAGTTATGTGAATAAGACCATTTGTACTCTGATACCCTGAGTATCGCTTCTCGTGGAGTGTCCCACGAGCATGTTGTTGCGGCATCAACAGCATGTGCTCCATCTGTGACGGAGAGATTAGTTCACAGCGTCCCTAGGTACAAGTGTGGTACAAAGCTACTAGGAGGCGTATGGATCGATCCTAGGATTTTAAGTTATAAGGAAATGGATAGAGGGTATGCCAACTCACCATTTCGTGTGATAAGTATGCAGGAGTAGCTACCTGTGTATTGTCACGTTTTCAGTCTGCTCATGGGTACATCCGTAAGATATGATTATGATTATGTTTTTGCATCGTAACGTTTTCACCTAAAGTAAATTCCGAGTTTTTAAATAAAATAAGCTTTTGTTTTCCTCTATCCGCACACTGGGCAAAGCTTTTCGAAATTTTGCTCAGACGTACGTTTTTCTTTGTTGTGTTTTCTTCTTTACGTCAGGTTATCAGGACAATCTGGGACAGGGGATATGGAAGAGTGCTCGAGTGTTTGAACAAGACCATAGAAATAATTGTACTGGATTAGATATCCTTCATTAAGCTGTAAAGCCTTGTAAAACATTTAAGTATAAATGGAAATATGTTTTTGATCTGACCACCGTTATTGTGACACTTCGGCCCATTCCGGGACGGGGTGTTACAGTTATACTAACATGTAACCTGGTCCTAAGGAAGTCCTAAGGCATTTCTAAACTCTACTAAAACGGGTCAGAACTGAAGTTAAAGCAAAAGTCAAAGTTTTGCGACTTTCGGTTCCGAACCGGGTCTAAACAGGAAATTGTCGGGTCGAACATGTTTAGACATGTTCTAACAATTATTACTAAGTTATATGAGTGATAAAATAGGTTACACACCTTCTGCATTGTTAATTATGCGTTAAATCGAAGATTATGTTTCTGTTGACTTTTTCTAAACAACTTTGACCCGACATTTGATCTAGTTAGAGTGGGAATCAGAGGGTGCCCTTTTAAGGGTTTAATGCCCACATAATTACCAACTTATAACTACCTTTGATTAAACTAAACACTGAACCATTAAGGATTAATCGCTAAGTCAAACGTTAATTATGACGGTTTGACTTTTAAGCTAAAACTAAGTAAAAACTCAATTAAGAAAGGTTAAGCATACTTACAGAAGTCCTATGCACGATTAGGGATGCTTAGGGTCTGCTCTTGAACTCCCAAAAGCTCCAAAAATGCAGATGGAATGAATGCAAGAATGTTGCAACATTGTGGGACTTATATAGTGCTTTTGATCTCAATAGATTGTTGACAAGCAACTCTACTATTGTTCCCTGATCACCAACAAGTGTCCCTAGGGACTAAAGGCATGTAGGGGTCGCCCATGGAAGAGGAAAATCGTTTTTAAGTCGGTTACAAGGCATAACATGCTGCTGCCTGTAATTTATGTATCTGGGCATCGTACGCGGCCCGCGTAAGATATTGGCAAGGCTTACGCGGCCCGCCTGATGCTTGTTGTCAGGTTTAAAACTTTTTAGCTTTTGCACTTTGACTCTTGGCCCTTCGAAAGGTCATCCCACCTATCTTTCTTGCATTTTGAGCCCCTCAATTTTACTTATAAGGGCTTCAAGGCTTATACCCACTTCGTTAAGTCCTTGGTCACTTTGTTATTACCCGAAAAGTCATAATTTTCAACGTTGACGCTTTAACCCCTCTTATACGAATTTGATCATAACTTTCTCATACGATAACGAAACTTTATGAAATTTTTATCACACATTCTAGTGAGCATAATTTACCGTTACAAAGCTTCGGGTTTGCTAAAAGGTCACTCAGAGGTATATCTTAAACATGTTGACACATTTAACCCCTGTAGTTTGTAATCTCTCTCTTTCCTTCATAATTAGCTTCATATGATCCATGATTCATTCGTTTAAGGGCATGAGCATCATGTAGGGTTACTTTAAAGTATATTTATCCCTTGTTGACATTTTGAACCCTTATATTCACATACTTTCCATGTTTGTCAACATTAGTCCTTCTAAAGTATTCTTTCACACGTTCAAGCTTATGACACGTGTCAATACATTATAGGACGTGAATTTTCGAGGTGTTACATCCTCACCCCCTTCAAATGAGGGTACTTTTCTTTCATTGTGGACTCTACCTCCCACGTGTACTCGGGACCTCTACGGGCATCCCATTTAACCTTTACTATTGGCACATGCTTCCTTCGAAGCTTCTTAACCTGTCGATCCTCGATCGACACGGGTTTTTCAACAAACTTCAAGCTGTCTTCTATGTGCACATCTGTATGTGGTATGACTAGTGATTCATCAGCGAAACACTTCTTCAGATTGCAGATGTGGAATACATTGTGAATACCACTGAGCTCTTCAGGCAATTTTAACTTATAAGCAACTGATCCGACACATTCGATGACCTCTAATGGTCCTATGTATCTCGAGATTAACTTGCCTTTCTTACCAAATCGCATCACTCCCTTCCAGGGTGATACTTTAAGCAACACTTTGTCACCTACCTCGAATTTCATAGGTTTACGCTTTAGATCCGCGTAGCTTTTCTGCCTATCCCTGGAAGCTTTCAGGCGGTCACGAATCTGGACAATCTTGTCCGTCGTTTCAAAGACTATTTCCGGTCCTGTCAGTTGGACATCTCCAACTTCTGCCCAACAAACGGGCGTTCTGCACTTTCTACCGTATAAGGCCTCGAAGGGCGCAACTTTAATGCTCGTATGGTAGCTATTGTTATATGAGAACTCGATTAATGGCAGATAGTTATCCCAACTACCACCTAAGTCAATGACACATGCTCGAAGCATGTCTTCCAAAGTTTGGATAGTACGCTCACTCTGACCGTCCGTCTGAGGATGGTAAGCCGTACTAAAGTTTAAGCGCGTGCCCAAAGATTGTTGGAAACTTTTCCAAAAATGCGACGTGTATCTAGTATCTCTGTCAGAGATAATAGACACAGGCACGCCGTGAAGATATACAATCTTGTCTACATACAATTGGGCTAACATGTCGGAGCTATAGGTCTCCTTGATGGGTAGGAAATGTGCTGACTTAGTCAGTCTATCTACTATTACCCATATTGTGTCATTTCCTTTCCTTGTTTTTGGCAACTTGGTGATGAAATCCATCGTCACCATTTCCCACTTCCACGTTGGAAGTTCAGGCTGTTGTAGCAACCCTGACGGCTTCTGATGTTCAGCTTTGACTTGTGCACACGTCAAACATTTAGCTACATAGGTAGCTATAGACTTCTTCAAGCCTATACACCAAAAGTTCGCTTTCAAATCCTGGTACATCTTGTCAGCTCCAGGATGAATGGAGTATTTGGAACTGTGGGCTTCCTGAAGGATAACATCTCGAAGTCCTCCATAAACTGGAACCCATATTCGTCCATTCAATCTCAGAATTCCGTCCTTGCCCTGAGATAACTGCTCCTCAGTTACCCCTAGCTTTTCATTAGGATAGTTAGCTTCCAGCACAGCTTCCTTCTGTGCAGCTAACAACCTTTCATTCAAACTATTCTTTATTTCAATCCTCTTGGCATTGATTCTGATGGGTTTCACCATTTCCTTTCGACTCAAGGCATTGGCGACTACATTCGCCTTGCCAGGATGGTATCTGATCTCATAATCATAATCATTCAAAGTTTCCATCCAACGTCGTTGCCTCATGTTCAACTCCTTTTGGTTAAACAGGAGCTGGAGGCTCTTGTGATCAGAATAGATCACACACTTGATGCCGTACAAATAGTGCCTCCATAGCTTCAGTGCAAATACAACGGCACCCAACTCCAAGTCATGGGTGGTGTAATTCTTTTCATGCACTTTTAACTGTAGTGAAGCATAGGCAATAACTTTGCCTTTCTGCATGAGCACACATCCCATCCCGGATGATGATCAAGTACAATGTCAAGAACCGAACACGCATTTTGAAGCTTCCGCATTAATCTTAATCTTGTCTAGACATAATTATGTTTGTAAACACTTTTGTAAATCACGTTTTAAATCCCTTAAACTAGTGGTTAGTTACTAACAAGGGTTAACTTTTAAACTCGTCATGGATTATCTTGGGATGTGTTTGGTTCTATCTCAAGTGTGTATGGTTTAAACACAAAATGTTTTTGTAAACTCTGATTTTTATATAGTTTTATGTAATTATTAGTTAAATTCCGTCAAATTATTTAGGGTGTTACATGTATCTAATCTTAAAAAGTGTTTAGCTGATGAATCATTGATAGTACTTCTTAAGGATATAGAGGTAAATGAACAACTCAAGTTTATAGAAAAACCTCTACAAATTGAACGGAAAGTCAAGAATCTCAAGCATAAGAGACTAGTTCTAGTCAAAGTAAAGTGGGACTCCAAAAGAGGACCTGAATATACATGGGAGCTCGAGTCAGAAATGAAAAGGAAATATCCGCATTTATTCCAGTAGATCTCGAGGACGAGCTCTAAAACAAGGTGGGGAGAATGTAACAACCCTCGGTAAAACCGACACCCTTATAATATGTCTAACACCCTATTATATCTTAGAATGTCCCAATATGTTTATATTACACCCCGTATGTGAAAACCGAGCCCAAATTATGTTATAGTTACAAAATAAAATAAAAATAAGAAAAATGGAGCTGAGGCGGGCCGCGTAGACCCACCCCATTCTATTACGCGGGCGGTATCAAGGCTGGTATTGACTGCGCTAATTTCTTTAGTTGAAGCGGGCCGCGTAAGTGTTCACATTAGTTAACGCGGGCCGCGACAAATCATAAACGCGAAAGCATCCGGTGCTGACACGTGTCAACATCGTGGCGAGTCTAGTAGCTGACCCAGCTAAGCTACAGCGTTGACCAATGTTGACGCGGGCCGCGTAAAGGTCCCTTATCTCTTACGCGGGCCGCGACAGGACCAGATTTCACAACTATAAATAGATAGCATCAGTTTTCGTTTTCCGTCGCTCATTCACACTTCTCAATCTCGAATTCTGAAAGTATTAAGCATTATAGTCGGGTACTATACCCCTAATTAGCGAGGTTCTGCTCCATTGTAAGTATTATAACCCTAGTTTCATAATAGTTACGCTGCCCGATTGATTTAGGGTTCCGTAACAACTGTCGTGGTTCTGCCCGACGTAGTTGTTGGAATGCCGTCTCGGGGAGGGTATTATTAATATTTTCAAAGGGTTATGATACTAACCAATGTACATTTGTATAAATTATAGATTATATCCAGGAAACCCTTACGAAAAGCCTAAAACAGCAATGTAAGTTTATCCTCTTTTTGTTAATGTTTTTGGAATGTTTTACAAAACCTTAATTGTTTTACAATGCGATTAAGCGGTGATTGAGTCTTTGTAGTTCTTCAATTACTGCCGGTATTATGGGGTTTTGTATACAAAATTTACTACGAGTAGTAGTAAGTCTGAATGACAGTGCATTACCATTGGACGACGAGTTAGCCAATGGGTAATTTGACCATAGCCATAGATCCGGTCGAGTGGCAAATACTGAATGAGTAATTGTGTAGAAATAAACAATATGATCGCTCTCAATACTGTTTTAATTGATAAAATGTTTCTTGATTAAACTAGGATTCACTCACCAGTATTTCCGACTGACAAATGTTTTTAAAACGCGTTACAGGTAACACAATGTGAACAGCCAATTAATGGAAGCCAGCTGTAGAGCACTGAAGGCTTGGGAAAAATGTGGCTATAAAAGTTACCTAATAAACGATGTTTTAAATTCAATAAAATAGGGTTTGTCCCTATAAATGTATTGTAACAAGAAACTTGGGTTTTACCCATGTGATTATTAATAGTAAATGAGGTGGTTTTACTCTGATAAACATTTCCTAACTACGGTCCTGATGAAAATTCCGTTGCGAGATTAAATAACCCTGATACCACCACAACTGAGATCGCGTCCGCCCGTTCCCGGGAATAAGGGATCGGGGGTTGCGACATTAAAACATGCTTAACTAAGTTTAGAAAACAGGTTTGGTATCAAAACAAACGGTTTTGATACCTAAGAGTAGTTTGGTTACAAAATACGCAAGAATACGCATTTTGGCCGAAACTACGACTCGTCACTGAGCCTAGATAACGTGGTAATCAGTAGGTATAGTCACTAGGGACTATAACCATCGTGATTACGCTCACGTTAGGAAGTTCAAACGAACTTCGCGTTGACCATAAACTGGTCAATGCAGAAAGTCAAACATAGTTTGACTTTAACGCTAAAACGAATGAAAAGAACGAAATAACACTTACAAAGGGTCCCCGCAAGCAATCTCGATCCAGATAGCTCAGGTATGAAGCAAAGGCTTCAACTTAGAGCACTTTAGATCTGATTTTGTGAGGAAGAAGTGAAACATAAGGTGGGTATTTATAGGAAATGGACCACCGTTAGGATCGTTTCTCGAAAACCAGGCTTTAATCTCATCCCTACACTTGTTGAAATGCTAAGGTATGTTAATTGGCCCCCCAACATCAGTGAACAACATGTGGGAATGAGATTGGGAGTGGGTAACAGCTGTTAACAGCTGGTTTAGAACTTTATGATGAGCTGGGAGGTCCTTACGGACCGTAAGGTTGAGGGCTTACGGTCCGTAAGCCATCAACTATGCTGAAATGACAGTTTTGGTCCCTGCAGCTCCAAACTTGGTTTTCGATGCATTTTTGACACGTTTAAGCCCCGTTAACCCCATTTCAAAGCTCTAAAATGAAGTTAAAGTATAGGGAACTTAAAATGTGCTTAAAAATATCTTGGATGTCGGTTCGTTTGGCCGTACGATTGCGTTGTTCGGTTAATTACGACGGAAGTCGTAACGGACGCAAAAACGGTCCAAATTGCGCGACGAATGAATTTTTATTATGCCAAACACTAAAATATAATATTTTAGTGCTTACATAAATTTTTTGGATGTCCGGATGTATTCAGAACGTAAGTTATGCGCGAAAATGCAAACTTGTGCACTTTTTGACGCTTTTAGTCCCTGAATGACCCAAAAGTTTATTTTAGCACACCGAACCCCTCAAAGCCTATTTCTAAGCTATGTAAAGGTTATTTAAGGTATGTTTAACTCATGGTCATGTTCCGGAATGTCTGTTACAGTTCAAATCGGCATACTTTCGGAGTTTGTCGAATTTAGTCCCTGTAAGCGATTAAACTTGATTTTGTCATACCAAAGCCTTCAAAACTTATGTCTAAGTTATGTAAACGTTATTTAAGGTATGTGAAGCCTATTTCACTATTCCGGAGTGTTCCTTGCATTAAACTGGTTATATTTACGCATCAGTGCGCGTATAACCTTCCAGAAAGCGATTTAGAGCCCGAAATCGAACAAGAATTGATATGTGCAAATGATACACATATTTGTACAAATCCCAAGTATGAAATACAATATTTCATTGGTTTGGTATTTGTTTGATGGTCGCAGTGACCCAGGTGTCACAAGCCTTGAGTTGCGTTGCCTCCAGATGAATCTCCGTTCCCATTACGTCTAGCGTTGCTTGGGCCACCACTGTCTAGAGTTCGGTTTGCCTCGTATTGGGCAATAGCAGCGGAGATCCTTTCTTCCAGTAGAGCGTTCAGCTCTTCAGCAGTTCTTGACAGTGGGGGAGGAGGAGGTTGATCATCATTGCGAGCATTCACAGCTTTCCTGGGTGCCATGTTCTGACAGAACATAACACAACAGGGTTAAACATTTGTTTGATATCGTCATACTAGACAGTAGTAGTATATATATTCACATGTATATACCACATAAGTGACATCAAACAATTATTACTCTAGCAGAGTACTTAGTAGGCTTGCACTGAGGGAATCTATACGTGACAAGACTTGCTGTGGTTTCTGTGCACTGAATTCCATAATTATGTATGCATCCATAATTACGTAACTCCTTGCACAGTCCGCACAGTTCGTTTCATCCTCGTATCCCTTCCTTCAGGTAGCCCATTGCTTTAAGGTAAATTCACGTATACTTGTGACCTTCTACTTCTAGTATGTGTATATAGGCCAATTATCACACATAATTGCAAGTAATTTCTAGTCAACGACAAGTGCTACTCGTGTGCACCCTAAGTCTCGTAGTGTCTTTTCTAGACTCTTGTAAACAGTTTCAGGTAGTGGATGTCGCGGGACGTTTTATGCAATGAAGATCCTAGAGATTGTAGACTAGACTCGAGAAGGAATCCTAGTTCACTACAATCGCAGCTCTGATACCAATCTGTCACACCCCTTTCTGCGGCGGAAGCACGAGGTATGATCATGAAAGGTTCTCATTGCATACGAAAGGTAAACATACTACATGCTCATAAAAATAACTTCAAATGTCATTACCATTACATAACGGAAAACATGGTTAAGAGTTTACATCACGAAACGACACATTGTCTGAAAGTTTACAACTTATTTAAGACAAACATAAACGACAACCACGAGCATGAGTAAGATCCGCGCGCACATCCACTTCTAGTTACCTGAAATACATGTGAGTTTTGGAAAAACGTCAACATAATGTTGGTGTGAATTCATGCAGTTTTTGTATTTCACGTTTGTATACTTTGTATGAAAACATAGTTTGTGTCATGTATAAATCAAGTTTTCATATATAAGTCAAGTATTCATGTGTACACCACGTACTCATGTATAATTCAAGTTTGCTTGTGTACCCCACGTACTCAAGTATAAATCAAGTTTTAGTATGGTATGAATCTTATGTAATTAAAGTATTCCTGT
>JARYGA010038218.1:0-28417 GCA_030545235.1 Helianthus tuberosus | reverse complement strand
TGGTGCCAAACTTTACCAGGTCAATGTACTTTTTCCTTAGACTTGTCATGTTCTTTAGCTTTGAAATATTGTTAGTTTCTTAGTTTGCCTTTTGTTTATAAAAATTAAAAAAAATCCAAAAAGAAATTTGTGGTTTGAGTGTATAAGCTTTTGGTTGGTGTTAAAGAGTGTAAGCGATCAAGTCTTCCCAAAACCATACATTGGGGTCAATGTATCCCAAGTGTGGGGATGGGGGAAAATTTTGATGGTTTTAAAAACTTTTAAATCAAGCAAAACAATGTGAGAATTTGAACACCTGGGACTAACCTCAAATAATGCACCGGCAACCCTTAATACCCTTTCATTCTTGGTGAGAGTTGAAGCCACACATGATAATAAATAATAATTATCTTTGATGAGAGTGGCAACGGGTGGGGGTGCATTAGAACTTGTGCCTTGATACGATTTGAGTCCTTAGTTGGATATGAATGCGAAAAGAATAAGGGCAACTAGGTAGCCTCGTCTTGGTGAGTGCGATTGTGGGATTTGGGGGGTTGGACCTCATTAATTATATAAATGAGCATGGTTGCAAGAGGGGCTGGGGTTTGGACATTTAGTTGCCCATTATTGTGCTTAAAGCCTATCATTTGTTTCCCCTTAGCTAGTTTCCAAAAATTTACCCGACTTGACCCGGTCTTATAGTGTTAGTGGTTGTTTTAGTAGTATGTAGATATATTTGATGTTATATTGCAGGTTTGCTTTGATAGTTTTGAAAAAAAAAGAGGAAGAAAAGAAAAAAAAAATGGAAAAAGCAATGAAAAAAAAAAAAGAGAATGATGTTTAGTTGTCTTGTATATAGAACTTCAAATTTAGTAGTTGTTTGTTTGTTTCGTTGTGTAATAAAAGTCCGGGTTAAGTTTTCGCTACTACATATATGTCCCATTTCCTACCCGTTCGCATAGCCACGTTACAACCTTAAAGCCCCTTTGATTTGCATTCATGTTTGGCACTTGTAGGAGGAAGACCGATTTAGGTACAAGCATATAGTTGAACACTCACCCGTTTGCCTTTTGTGTGTCTAGCTTATCTTTGCTAGTGCTTACTTGTTGCCGAGAGGAGAGATATAGCGAGGGGTGTGTTGTTTGGGTGTTAGGAAAAGGCTAATAAAAGGATGACATGTTTATGCTTGATTTATGTTGATCGCTTATGCATTTGAAAATGGTTTTTGATGGGTTGCTTGGGCAAGCAACGGTTAAGTGTGGGGATGTGACGGGTAGTCCGTAGGACAACCCTTAAGTGGTATAAACAATATTAAAATCCTACATTTAATCGGGTAATTGTCTAGAATTAGATAACTACGGTTGTTTGTGTTTCAGGTACAAATGAAGCTTAAAATGGAAGGAATACGGAGAATAAATGAAAAAAATGAATTACTGGAATTGAATAATTAAGATGATGACATGATAGGGTATGAAATTACGAGAACGTGGGCGAAAACGGCGAAGAAAACGGAGTTAAAACGAGAAAGTTATGCTGAAAACAAAATTTCATGCTGAAGCCTACCGTAACTTACGGTGGCTACCGTAATTTACGGTAGACACCTGAATTTTCCCATTTTTCACCGTAACTCAGGAGTATTTCACCGTAACGCTTGAAGTCCACCGTAATTTACGGTGGAGACCGTAAATTACGGTGGAAACTGGCGGAAAAAGTCAAAAGTTTGGCTCTTGAAGTATTTTGGTTGGTTTGCCTTCACACATGCAGCTGGCTTTCATCTATCAACTTTTGCAGTTAATTTCCAAAACATAGTGTGCATGCATTTATTAGTTGCTTTTGGTTGAAGCTTTAAGACAATTATATATACTAGTTGTATGGTGTGTTGTAATGATCATGAAAAACATTAGAACAAGCATGGTGATGTTCATGAGTAGCTAAACATTTGGTGATCATCTTTGGTGGAAGGTTTGTAAGACTTTATGCTTTCAATTCTATTTCTAGAATAACAATCCTTTTTCTTAGTTAAATTGCTTTTTATGGTGTGTGATTGATTGTTAGTAAATTGTTGATTCTTACATTAAACCAAATTATAAGTCATACGTTCTTGGTGCCGTTGGCAATCGAGATATCATGGATGTAGTTAGGTTTGGTTAAGGGTTAATTGATCATCAGGTAACAACCTCAAGTTCAAAGAATCTGAGTACTTAGTTCCTTTTCATCACTGCAATTTATTATACATGAACTATGTCTATGTAGTTCTTTCTAGTAGAATGTTAGCATAAATGTCAAAGCAAACCGGAAACCATAGGTGTTTACTTGTCTTTAATTTGTTACAGCCAACACTTTTCTCTTGCAAACTTTAGTTCTAAAACCAATTCATTCGAACCAACTCTTGAAGTTTAATTTGTGCATATTATTTTAATTGTAGTTAAATTGCAAAGCTATATAAACAACACATTTTCCACATACTCCCTGAGTTCGATACCCATTTACCACTATCTATTAGTTGTTATTTGGATTAAATTTACGTGTACCACGACAGCACGTCAATCATCAAACCCTAAACATCATTTAACTACAAGCCTGCGACCCAATTTACAAACGCCACTAATTAGTTAAGCCCACGGATTAGCAGTTATCATCATGCTCTAACATTCAACATAGCTATTACCACAATATTTCATATCAATTTCGCATGACCCACATCACCCGAGAGCACCAAATCCTTTAACCATGCAGTACTTATCATTCTATCATCATTCAAGTCAGTTAATCAGATTCATACATGCAAACAAACCCTACACCATTCTTGATCATAATCACATCATATACACACGTATGTTCATGCACGAAATTAGAAAAAATACAATTTAAAACCAAGCTAAGACACTAACCGAGAATTTTGTGTACAACAAAGTGTTAGAGCGAGAGGGTGATAAAGTTGCGATCCAAGAGAGCTTCGAAGATGGGGGGCTGCTAGTTCTTCTGCCGTCGCATAACACCAAGGGGACTAGGTTTTTTTTTTTGTATGCGCACAACAGGAACATACATACATATACATGCACAAGGCGGTTTGAGATTGGGCCATTCCTATTAAGTTTTGGGTGTGGGCTGAAGATAATAAGAAGGGTTGATAGAAACAAATGGACTATAGACTTTTGGCGGCCCAATGTGAGATTCTTTGTTTTTCTTTTTTTTTTATTATAATAGCAGCCAACTACTATCTGTTCCTCCATATTACTTCGTATATATGGCATAAAAGAATAATATGCTTTGTTTTTTTACCAATATTATCTGAAACTTAATTTTAATTTAACAAGTGTTAATAATTATAATCTAACAATTATGATTAGGTAGGTTAGTGTATACTAAAAAATATGAATAATACCTATTCGTCCAGACACGATGCGGTAATACGAAAAGAGCTTAATAAAACTTAGTCGTAGGAAACAAATGATTTACCTCAAAGATGCGGGTTGTCACATCATCCCCAAGTTGATAGAAATTTCGTCCCGAAATTTGTAAACAGTCGCTGAAGAAGCTAGTTGTGTCTGCGCTTTCTTGGGGTATCACATCATCCCCCCGTTGGTTTGGAATTTCGTCCCGAAATTTCGAAGTAGCTTCTGTACTGGACTCACCTTTCTTGAACAACTGGGGGTACTTGCGTTTCATCTCGTCTTCTCGTTCCCAGGTAAATTCTGGGCCACGACGGGAGTTCCAACGAACTCGAACAATAGGTATCTTGCTACGTTTGAGAGTCTTGATTTCCCGGTGTCACACCCCTATTTTCCACGAGTCACCGGTGGGCCCGGTGGGGAGTATAGTGACGTAGTTGGTATCATCATAGACAAACAACACAATATAATAATGCACAGCGGAAGCAAAGATAGATTCATTTCAACTTTAAATAAAATGTAATATTAAATATCACGGGTAGTTGAAACGGATCCACAGGCGGATCAAAATAAAATAAGATATTGTTCAACAGTTTAATGTTGTCCAAGCTTGCGATACTTATTGTGGACGCTCTAGAAGACAGCCAGCCTATTACGTGTAGTACTTGCACTTAACCTTTTGGGAGAATACGTCAGTTTACACTGGTAAATACAAATTAACTGACTCATTTTGAAATGATTGAAAATTGATTTGAATGCTCATGGCACAAAATATTTTATAACTTGGGATAATTATATTACATAATCTTGTAAAGGATTTACATGTTACTTATGCGTTCAGTAGCCCGGTTCGTGCCGGGTTAAAGATCAATAGACACACCACAATATTGAGTTATACACTTGACAGGTGTACGCCTACACCCCGTGCTCAGGTCGTGGCCATCTCGTAAGATAATGCCGAGGATATCCGGGACATGGTCATTAACCCCCCAAAGGCTTTAAGCAAACAAAACATACAATCAAAACATAGCATCTCAATAAATTTAACCACTATTCGATTAAAGAATTTAATGCTAGACCAAGCGGTATTTTATATACCGTACCCCAAGCCCGTATAGGGAAAATAAGTTAAAAGTATTTACCTTGGTAAGTATTTATCTCAACAAGCAAAAAGGCAGGTAGCTTTTACCGGGCTCCTAATCTGGAACGAAGGTTTATAAATCACCTATTAGATTTCCAACGGTCTTTATTTAAGCTAAAGCTTAGACCGGTTATTTAAAAGGACGAAACGGTTTAAACGCACGATTAAGCGAAGACCGGATAGAATGTGATTTAGACCCGACAAGTTGGAATACTTGTATAACATGGGTATACTAAGTACATTCTGGATTTTGAGACAAAAATGATAATGTTTGACCCGTCTCGGTCAATTTATGCAAACTAGTTACATAAACCGAACCGAACGCAAAAAGAGCGCTACGGGTCACCGCAAGAGTCATATGCAAGTTCCCAGAGATAATATGCTATAAATATGATATAACATCAGTAAGTTATTTCTTATTATGCCCAAAAATGGATTTAAACACAATTCATGCCTCATAAGGGCATTTTGGTCATTTTAAAGTATGTAAAAGAGTTAAACTAGAAATCTGAGTTACAGGTCTGGTTTGTACAGCAAACATACTTCATTTATCATGTTATAACAGTAGGGTATGACCCATATATGAAACTTATCATTTAAAATCAAACTATGCTCGTTAGGGGTATTTTGGTAATTTTACAAGTGCTTAAAATGTCAAAATTTGGAATCTGAGTTTATAAACTTATACTTACTGTTATTTTATAAAAATATGCTAAAAACATCAGTAGGTATCAACCGTATAGATTTAATATGATTATAGTACATACTATGCGATAAAAATGCGTAAAAAGGCGATTTGGAGCCATTTCCGGGTTTGTACAAGAAAGCTGATATTTTTATATTTCCAGAATGCTCAAAATATTATATTTATCAAATAAAATCATTAGAAAAAGGTTTGGGGTCAAAAGGATTTATAAAACTCGTTTTATGGCCTAAAAGGGCAAATTCGGTATTTACCGAATTAATCTTAGAACCCTATGTTATGATCAGCCAAAAATAAAATAAAAATCTTTAAAAATCCTAAAATATTATATAATATCAGTGAGTAAAAAGTTTTATATCAAAAAGTGGGTTTAAGTGGGTTATTTGCTAATTACGCCGTTTAAGTAACATAAAGCTTGTAATTTACGATAATGAGCATAATTCTTATTCTGGACCTTAAACTGATATGAAATTTTCGGTGCAAGTTTATATATCAGTATCAAACGTTTCTACTCTTTCACTTTTTCAAAAATCACGTTTTATAGCAAAAAGGGCAAAATAGTCATATTTAAGCATAAACCGGTAACATGCATATGAATCGGTTAAACATGGAACCAAGATGTAAAATTCCAGAGAGTTAAACATATATGAAAGTTGGTCTAAAATATGCTCTAATGAAGATCTTAACATGCATGTACGGATCAGAACCGATAGTCAAAGAAAAAGTCCATTTATGAGACTTTCGGTTCCGATTCGGGTGTAATACAGAAAATTGTCGAGTTGATCAAGTTGAAACATGTTCTTACATTATTTATAAAGTTATTTTGATGATCAAACAGGTTGCATGTAGCCTACATTGTTAATCAAGCTTAAATTTGCAAAAACATATTCTGTTGACTTTTTACGAAGAACTTTGACTCGACAATTAGCATGCTTAGAGTGTGAATCTGAACTTACCCTTTTAGGGGTTTGTTATACTCATAAATACCAACTTGTTGGTACTTTTGATTCGAGATATGACTGAGCACATTTCGTTTAATTGCAAAGTCAAACTATATTTACGACGGATGGACTTTAGACCAATATCTAAGCTTGGAATGAAATAGGGAATGATGTAAACACTTACAATAGTCCTAATAGAGCTTAGATATCACTAGGAAGCAGCCTTCACGTCCAGGGAGCTCTAGGAATGATCCTTTTGCCAAGTTGAAGTTGCAAGTGCTTGAATGTTTACTACTTGGTGCCTTTAGAGCAAGTTTGGATCTGATTAAAGGTTGAATCAGAGTGTTTCTGATGTTGTGAGATAAATACAAAGGCCCTAGAATGCATGTAATATCATTGGTGAAGTGCCTGAGTCGAAAACAGCTGGATACAACCGAGAACAGACCTGAAAAACCGACATCTGCAGGTTTTGTCGCTGGGCGCTGGGTCGCGGGCCGCGACAGGCCTCTCGCGGGCCGCGTGCGAGTGGTCGACCAGATCAGCAGGTTTCAGCCATTTTGCAGTTCAGTCCCTGATCTTTGAAACGTTGTTTTGTTCGTTTATTTGGCACTCTAGACCCTCAAATCTGGTTTTTAGGAACCTAGGGACTTTTATAAACTTGGCAAAGTTCTCGGTTCACTTTGCGCTTACCCGAAAAGTCACGAAATTCACGATAACGTATTTAACCTTTCGTATACGGTTTTAATCATAACTTTCTCATACGTTCACGAAACTTCATGAAATTTTTATCACATATTCCTATGAGTATATTTTATCATTAAAAAGCTTCGGGTTTGCCAAAAGATCACTCAGAGGTATAAATTCAACATGTTGACACATTTAGCCCCTGTAGTTTGTAATTCCTCACTTTCTTACATCTTTCGCTTCGTATGATCCATGATTTACCCGTTTTTGATTATAAACACCATGAAGGGTTATTGTAGGACTTAATTATCCATTGTTGACACTTTGGACCCTTAAATTTACACAGTTTCACCGTTTGTCAACTTTAGTCCCTCTAAAGTATGTTTTCACACGTTCAAAGTCCGTGACACGTGTCAGTACATTATTGGACGTAAATTTTCGAGGTGTTACACCCGGTCTATAATTTCCACCGGTTCCTCAATGAAACGCAACTGGTCGTCGATAGTGAGTTCCTTGAAAGGAACTATGAGGGTCTCATCTGACAGGCACTTCTTCAGATTCGACACATGAAAGACGTTGTGAACACCACTGAGTTCTTCAAGCAAATTCAGTCTGTACGCTACCTAACCGATTTTCTCAGTGATTTCAAAGGTTATGACATATCGCGGATTCAACTTGCCCCGTTTGCCAAAACGAACAACACCTTTCCAAGGTGAGACTTTCAGTAGCACTCGATCCCCAACCTGGAAATCGAGTGGTTTCCTACGCTTATCAGCGTAGCTTTTCTGACGGTCATGAGCTGCCGCCATTCTTTGCCTGATATGAGCAATTTTCTCCGTTGTGTCGACAACGAGCTCTGGGCCAGTGATTTGGCTGTCACCCACTTCCGCCCAGCATAGAGCTGATCGGCATTTCTATCCATACAAAGCCTCGAATGGAGCAGCCTGGATGCTGGTGTGGTAACTGTTGTTAAACGAAAACTCCACCAAAGGTAGGTGCCTTTCCCGGCCGTTACCAAAATCGATAACACATGCTCGAAGAATGTCTTCTAGTGTCTGGATGGTGCGTTCAGTCTGCCCATCCGTCTGGGGGTAAGAGCATGTGGGGCCACTAGTACAAAGTCTTAAGATCTTGGTACATCTTGTCAAAACCAGGATGCACTGAGTAACGAGGCGTGTGTGCTTCGTCCAACACACGTTCTCATAGGTGTCCATAAGATGGAACTCAGATATGTTCCCTGAACTAGTAGGTACCTTCTTCCTAGCATACGAGTTGCTTTTCCATCCCCCACATGGACTCAGCTAAGAGGTTCTCTTCTTTCAATGCTTCAACCCGAGCATTACAGATTTGGGTAGGAAAACTAGAATGGATAGTAAGCTGTAGTGTACGTACACGCTTAGGTTTGGTTTCCTTCCTACTGCGGGCAGTGGCCACAACGTTGGCCTTGCCTGAATGGTATTTAATTGCGCTCTCGAAGTCATTGAGGAGTTTGACCCATCGATGCTGCAGCATGTTCAACTCCTACTGATCGAAGATAAGCTGGAGATTCTTGTGATCGGTGTAGATAGTGCACTTGGTACCATACAAGTAATGTCTCCATATCTTGAGTGCAACACTACTACTCCGAGCTTCAAATCGGGGGTAGTGTAGTTCTTTTCGTGAGTCTTGAGTTGGTGTGATGCGTCGATAATGACTTTCTCACGTTGCCTCAACACACAACTAAGTCCTTAGATAGACGCATCACAAAAGACAACGAAATCATCTGTGCCTTCTGGTACCGAGAGAATGGGTGTACTACGGAGTTTCATCTTCAACTGTTGAAACGCAGCTTTCTAAGCAATCCTTCGAGCTAGAGTTGCGAGGGTTTGTGTATATGATCAAGGAATGCAGGTTTCGTAACGTCAAAAGTCATTCGTTGGAAACTAAACATAAGGTTATTTGTGTTGTAGGAGCTCCATGGTAAGGCGTAGGTATCGTTCTACTAGTTCTTGGAGTAGATTCGAATGTCACCGAAGAAATTAAGTGACATAACCGTCAAGGTAGGCTAAATTCAAATGTCGTGACTGAGAATCTATATCAGTCGTACCGAGTCCCAAGGATAGTGATTGTGATATCACTATGTCTATAATATTTATGGCCCCATGCTTCTCGAGTAACGTTCGTAGGGAATAGCTCGTCTATGCGAGGGTTCGCGAAGTATGTTGTTATGGGTCATAAGATTTGAGGAGTATACCATGAATGGATGTGGAAACATGCAAAAAGAGTAGTCATAGTATATGCATAAGCGCGTAAGGATCCGTAGCAGGGGTTTACCTGATGTCGAGGGTATAAGTTAGTCGTACGCAAATTGTATAAAGTTAAAACAAAGAATGTAGTTTGTCAAAATAGAGAGGTCGTGCGGATATGTCAATCATAACAAGAATTTACCATAGATAAATGGTTGTTTTACGAGTTTGTAGTGTTAAGGTTCACTGAAACTTCCGTCAAAAGTTGTTGGACTCGCCCACATGCGAAAGAGGAATAGTTCACCTTGATCCACGAACTTAGATGAGTTTGCGACTTATTGAGTCGGTAAGCAATCAAGTTCGGAGGGGTTTTCCTTAGGTTGAGAATGAATTTGAAATATGCCTGTGTAGTCAAGGGGTTTCGAGGAAAGGACGCGAAAACATGCTCAAGAGGGTATGATCGTATCAACAACACATCACCATCCTCAAGGTTTCAAGAACTGATCACCAATGATCAAGGGTCGGACCTTGCAAATCCTCTAATCTAGAGTGATTTCGTCTTAGTGTCTCAACATGGAAAAGCGAGGGCGTAGTGTCACCGTGGTAAAGGAATGATGGTTTGGTCTAAGCCAATAGTAGAATCTGGCATTGCATCAACCAAGAAACACAGGTTGGTACAATGGCTAGCGAGAGGTTTCTCATAATTAAGGTAACCATCGTAGACTCAAAATGCGACTCTTGGGGTGTAAGGGGGTGAGTTAAATGTGTAGATCACCGTGTTCGTCTGTAGGTTGAGTAATCCGTATCTCCGTCCTCAAATGTCTCGAAGACTATCCCATCATTAGGAGGCATCCAAGTGTTAAGTTGGGTATACGAAGGTGTAAATCCAAGTAGAATAAAAATTAACCACCCAACGGGGAAATGGAGTCACTTATGGGCATACTATGGTCAATTATCAGCACTATAGGAAATGGAGTCACTTATGGGCAGTTACGCATACCACACTATGGTCAATTATCATCACTTATGCCCCGATTGATTCGTAAGAGTTGACTCCCATAAATTGCTGACTAGAGTTACGAACTCGATTGAAATCAATCCGCTGATGTTCGTTGCCGGTAGTCGGGGTCGTCCAAATACTGAGGTTGGTAAAGTACTACGCTCATCCTCTTGTTCATCGATGTTGAAAGTTGTTTGAGTAATACACGGTCTGTTACGAGAGTGTTGTAGAAGTGATCACACTCCGGGATCTAAGACGTCAATACATGAGTTCCAGCAAACGAAAAGGAGTAAGAAAGGTATCGATTAATCATTTAACGCTGCGACATCCAACACAGGGACGTTCGTATAAGCACCTAACATTCTACACGGTTCGCTAGGTGTTCAGATGGGTGTTCAGGTAATACTCAATAGCATCGAGATTCGAAAGGATCCAGAGATGAATGAAAGTTTCACGTTCGAGTAGGGGACAATCACTGCTATGACCCCTATAGGTTTGTTATGTTTCACATCGGTCAAATAACAGAATGGTACCCCTTTTCCACTTGTTAAGACTCACTAGGACTCGCATGCACCCCACATTATTATTATGTGTGCACCCACAATAATATTGCGATTTGCATGCTCTTCTCAGTTCCTCCTAACTCATGTCAAATGGTTCCTCAAACTCGGGTAGCAAACAAAGAGCATCACGGAGCGTAAGTCATGAATGTTTAGGGAAATACCACCCTAACAGTCACATCACACATGCAAGTAATACATGAATTCATATTGTTGTGCTAAATGAGCAATCACATGCAATATCATATGTAAGTGTTCACTAGTTATGCAGTACAATGAGTATACGAGAGGCGAACCTTGCAATCTGGAGCTGAGTGTCATGGTCATATTCACATTTTCAGAACTGTTCGGTTATAGTCTGGTATTATAAAAACGTTTTTAAAACCAAGTTCACTATAACCAATGGCTCTGATACCAATCTGTCACACCCCCAAAATACCACACGCGGAATCACCGCTGGGCATGTGACGTACCAGGATCCAAGCCACCAATCACATTGAACTCATAGGTATATTTAAATAAAACTTTCCTTTGTTAACATTAAGTGTTACAACGTTACAAATAATTCACAGTATACAGCGGAAGCATAATTCATTCGTTAAGTGTTTATAAACCACAGGTAAAAACCATTAGTCTTGGGTTGCGATTCCATGTATCTTGACCCATGACCACTCCAGCCTCCCAGACAGCAAGTTCCAACAATATGCACCTAAAGGCCTGCAAGGCATGTAGCAACAAATCAACAACAAAGTTGAGCGAGATCACAGTTAGTTGTCCATTATAAAGTTGTCCCAAAAACCATAAGTTCTTTCGAAAACCATGTGATAACCAATTCCTTGTTTCCCAAACCATAACCAGTAGGGGCTACCCCATGTAACCACTAGACCCGCTACCATATCGACTACTGACTGAAGTAAGTTGGTGCCCTAGCGTCAATGTCTATCATCATTGACATGCCCAGATCCATTAGTTCACGCTCGTCCTCTGCGACACAGTGTGAGGCTTGTCAAACCTAAATAGCGCTATCTAACTAATAACCCACTCGCCATTGGCCCGGCGATTAAGTCGATATAAAAATGGACTTCATGATAGAGATTTTAGTCTAGTATCAATGTTATCACCCTTCAATAAAGAGGATGTGGTACGTGTCCCCAAACCAGGAGATCATGCAGGTTCCGATTAAATCCTGAGTATATGTTATCACACTTCAATAAAGAGGATATAGTACGTGTTCCAAACCAGGAGGTTACGCAGTTTCCGATTAGATCCTTTACCCATTCCCAACCACCGGGAATCCCATGCCTTGTAGAGAGTGTGAACTCACCTTTGGTTGCTCGGTTGAACTCTTAAAATAGCTAATGGTCAGGGTTGGTCAATCACTTCCTAATATAATTGCCATTTAGTTTATTAATAATTTCAAAAAAAGCACAAAGTTCCTACACGCATCTACCACATAATATGCACTCACCTTAACAATTCACACTCATATAAACATTCTGCCTATAACTACTCAAGAGCAAGCATACGATATTGCACATAACCCTCCCATTGACATATAACAAGTTGGATCATTATCAGATAACCTTCCCAACAATTAGACACGCAAATTACTACTTATGTCGTTTCAGCCTTAACATCCAAAACTGGGCTGTTTTCGGGCATTTTAATAAAATAGTTAACTTATTCCAAAAACTCCAAAATTTTTATAGAATGTTTTAAATGATCCAAATATTGTTGTGTAAAAATCTCGGGATCCAATTCGTTATCAATTATTTTATAAAAATCATTTACCTGGCTGCAATCAGATTCGTCACTTTCTGACTGCAGTCCACAGAAAAATTCATTTAAAATTCATTGTAACTCCAATTGACGAAATTCCAGTTGGAGAATTACAACGACATCAGTGGCCATCTACAGTACAAATTTCATGACCTGACCCTATCCAGATTTCAAGTTATAATTAAAAACTTAACACACATTTTCTGTAGAAAAACACACAGCTTTTGCTGCTGTACAAAAGGAACCTTTAAAAATAGCAAACGAGCTCAAAAAAATGTGTTTCCAGTGCCATTTGATTTTTTTTCGAAAACATATAATTTAGGCTTCAGAAAATCAATTTTTCGATTAATAACGGTCCGTTTACAGCCAACTGAAGTTGGCTGTAAATGTTACTCAGCATGCTATTTATCACTTAAACGTTACTAAAACGCGCACATATGATCACAACACCTTCTAATAACGACTAACATCAGATAATAAGTCATTTACATCAGACTCTTATCAAATTTAATATGCTCGGGCTTCAAGATCCTAAACCCTAATCCTTGAACACATAATCATCATTTAATCTTCATCAAGTATCATTATCAATATCATCAAACCCTAAACATCATTTAACTACAAGCCTGTGACCCAATTTACAAACGCCACTAATTAGTTAAGCCCACGGATTAGCAGTTATGATCATACTCTAACATTCAACATAGCTATTACCACAATATTTCATATTTCGCATGACCCACATCACCCGAGAGCACCAAATCCTTTAACCATGCAGAACTTATCATTCTATCATCATTCAAGTCAGTTAATCAGATTCATACATGCAAACAAACCCTACACCATTCTTGATCATAATCACATCATATACACACGTATGTTCATGCACGAAATCAGAAAAAATACAATTTAAAACCAAGCTAAGGACACTAACCGAGAATTTTGTGTGCAACAAAGTGTTAGAGCGAGAGGGTGATAAAGCTGCGATCCAAGAGAGCTTCGAAGATGGGGGGCTGCTAGTTCTTCTGTCGTCGCACAACACCAAGGGGACTAGGTTTTTTTTTTGTATGCGCACAACAGGAACATACGTACATATACATGCACAAGGCGGTTTGAGATTGGGCCATTCCTATTATGTTTTGGGTGTGGGCCGAAGATAATAAGAAGGGTTGATAGAAACAAAGGCCTATAGACTTTTGGCGGCCCAATGTGAGATTCTTTGTTTTTCTTTTTTTTTTATTATAATAGCAGCCAACTACTATCTGTTCCTCCATATTACTTCGTATATATGGCATAAAAGAATAATATGCTTTGTTTTTTTTACCAATATAATCTGAAACTTAATTGTAATTTAACAAGTGTTAATAATTATAATCTAACAATTATGATTAGGTAGGTTAGTATATGCTAAAAAAACATGAATAATACCTATTCGTCCAGATACGATGCGGTAATACGAAAAGAGCTTAATAAAACTTCATCGTAGGAAACAAATGATTTACCTCGAAGATGCGGGTTGTCACATATGTCGTCCATATTCTCAAATGAGCCACTTGTTGGACGAGAGGAGCCGTTTGCGTAATTATTTGGAAGTTTGCGCGATGAAGGGTTAAAAGTGTCAACAAGTTAATTCTTACCTCTGAGTGACCTTTTAACAAATCGAGAGCCTCATGATGTTTGATCATACTCTCGGAAATGCCTAATATTGGCCATTCAAGGCTTTTATGCCAATAAGTAATGTTACGTGCAAGTTTGCAAGTTAAAAGGGGTAAAAACGTCAACATGTTTAATTATACCTATGAATGACCTTTTAAAGAACCCGAAGCATTATGATGTGAAATCATACTCTTGAGAATGCCTAAAATGGGCCATGGAAGGCTTTGATATCGTTAAATGATACTACGCACACCTTTATGCGTTAAAAGGACTAAATGCGTCAACGGGTGAAACTACGCGTTTGAGAGGTCTTTTGAAAGAACCGGGAACTCCGTGATGCTCGGTCATACTCCCGAGTGTGCCATGAGGGTAATTAATTCCTTAAGATTGATTCAGGTAGTAGTTGAAATGACTATCTCACCCTAATTAAGTTCTCCTATAACCAATAGCATTATATAAGCATCAAGGCTGCTCCATTAGAGACCTTGTATGGGAGAAAGTGTCAACGCCTGTTTGTTGGGCAGGAGTGGGGAAATCCCAATTATCAGAATCTGCGACTGTCCTAAAAGACGACGGATAAGATATTATGAATCCGTAATCGTCTAAAAGCTGCCAGTAATCGGCAAAAGAGCGATGTGAAAGAAAGGCGCAGATCTCTTAAAATTCCAAGTAGGGAACAAGACTCTATTGAAAATACCAACATGGAAGGGTACGATACGTTTCAGTATAAAGGGCAAGTCGAGCCCTAGATATTTAGGACCATTCGAGATCATCGAATGTGTCGGCAGTATAACTTATAAGCTAAACTTGCCTAAGGAGCTTAGTGGAATTCACAGTGTATTCCACATCTTTAACTTAAACAAATGTCTAACTGATAAATCGTAAGCAATATCTCATAAAGACGTACATATTGATGAAAGCCTGAGGTTTATTGAAAAACCTATATCGATCAAGGATCGACAGGTTAAAAAGCTCCGAAGGAAGCATGTACAAATTGTAAAAGTTAAATGGGATGCCCGTAGAGGCCCTGAATATACATGGGAGGTTGAGTCCACTTTGCGACAAAAGTACCCTCACTTGTTTCGATAAATCTCAGGGTCGAGATTTCTTTTAAGGGGGTGAGGATGTAACACCTCGTAAAATCATGTCCAACGATGTGTTGACACGTGTAATAAACCCTAAAGAAGTCAAACAATGACTATGAGGGATTAATTTCATCAAATCAAAAACCTTGATTTTAGAAGGACTGAAAGTGCCAACATGCTTAAACTAAGCCTCTGAGTGACCATATACGGCGTCCATAATCTCAAATGAGCCACTTGTTGGACGAGAGGAGCCGTTTGCGTAATTATTTGGAAGTTTGCGTGATGAAGGGTTAAAAGTGTCAACATGTTAATTCTTACCTCTGAGTGACCTTTTAACAAACCGAGAGCCTTATCATGTTTGAACATACTCTCGGAAATGCCTAATATTGGTCATTCAAGGCTTTTATGCCAATAAGTAATGTTACACGCAAGTTTGCAAGTTAAAGGGGGTAAAAACGTCAACATGTTTAATTATACCTCTGAATGACCTTTTAACGAACCCAAAGCATTATGATGTGCAATCATACTCTTGAGAATGCCTAAAATGCGCCATGGAATGTGACAACCGGTGATTTACGGCTTTTAATTTCGTGATTAACGCGATAATAAATAGTGTTTAAGACGTAGATTAACTTAATTAGGCCTTTGGAGTGCCTAGGAACGTTTATCCGACTTTGCAGTACGCGTATGAAGATTCGCGTGGAATCTGCGGAACATCAAACGACAACGAACTGATGCCGTACAAAATACTGAAGACGCCGACAAGTATGAATGTTACACGAAAATTTTATGGTTATGAAATTAATTTTGTGAATTTATTGGGCTTCCGTGCGACACAAATGCAACGTAAACTAAAAACGCGATGGTGGGAAACGCATCGGCAACGAAACGGAAGCGACAGAGACGCCTGTCATCTTTAGAACCTACATTTGACGCTATATTTAGCTCCACAATGAAATTTTAGTAATTACGGTAGAAATCGGATAGAAAAACGGATAAAAGACGGCAACGATGTAATTTTTCGCGATTGTTACCGTTATCAACGCGCGAACGCGACTACGACGGATACCGACATTATTTTTACACAATTTAACTCTGAAATATTATTTTACTAGGCTACGGTGATTTCGGTTTTAAAAACGTGTCTCGGGCCACTTACACATGACATGGGCTTGTGGGCCCTGGGCCCAAGCCCAACCCCCACAAGCCTAAACCTGCACATGTATATTAGATCTCTTCAAGATCTACACAAAATCTTTACTAAATCTTTCGAATCTACACAATCCCTGCAAATCTAAACAAAATCCTACAAAAGATTTAATTTGATCTCACAAGATCATTTGTATCTTTATAAAAACCCACATACACACACAAACATAACCCAAAGCAAACACAGACTTCCATTTCTCCCTCTCACTCGATCTCTACATATTCAACAACACACAAACAAACACTTTTCTCTCACTCTCCAAGAAATCCGGTCACCGGATTCCTGATTTTCGGCAACGTTTACTGGCAAGCATACCCCTTCCTCTCTCGGTTGCCGGCTCTCCTTTCTTCTCCGGTTGCACACGACAGCAGCCTCCCCCCCCCCCCCCCTTTTTCCTCGATAACAGAACAGACCACCACCACCATCATCGGGGGGTGGTGAGCGGTGGTGCGACAATCGAGCAGAGAGAAAGAGGGGAGAGAGACTCGGGAGAGAGAGAGAGTAGAGAGAGGAATATATCAATGGCGAAGTGCCGTCTCCGGTGACGTCACCGGCGACCAAAGCCGCTCACGGCGGCGGAAGAGGCGGCGGCGGTGGATTTCGGTCAGCGGTCAAGTCCCGTGAAGTCTCGGGTTCAGATCAGGTTCGAGCTTTGGTTCAGTTCGGGTCGGGTTGCAGGTTCGAGTCTCGGTCGAATTCAGGTTTCGAGGTCGGGTTGGTCAAACCCGGTCGGAGCCGGTCAAGACAGTCAGCAAGGTCAGCGGTTCGGTCGACTCGGTCAAACCGAGTCGACTCGGTCAAACCGAGTCGACTCGGTCAAACCGAGTCGACTCGGTCAACTCAGTTAACTCGGTTAACCTTTTCAGCGCTTCGACTCGAGAGTTTTGGTAACAGTTTAAAAATGCAATTTCGATATGGTATGTTAGTTTTATATATTTTCGTGAACGAGCTCGAACCGAAATAAAGTGACGAATCGATAGTTAAAGTACTTTGATTTATTATTTTGTCTATATGAATTGATGATACGTTATTATTGTTGAGTAAAGTGGCTGAATTTGGAAAGTTTACGACACTTTAGTTGTCGGGGGCGTCCAAAAACAGAGGAAACTCTGCCCGTTTTTCGAGAAAATACGTAAAGCTAAAACACGTTTTCGAACGACCTACATAAAACAAAACGCGGATGCATATCCTCTCAACGACACTTTAAAATTTACAAATGTGTCAATCACGCTAAGTATTTTACAAAATAAATATAATAATTTTTATATTTATTTTCAAACGTCACGACTCGAAGACTCTATAAACTAAACATAACGCTATTATCTACTTTCAAACGTCAAAAGATCGACGATTATTTTATAAAATAAATATAACTATTATATTTATTTTAAACGACCACAACGCGAACACCTTATAAAAATAAATGTAGATTGCATATTTATTTAAAATGTCAAGCTACACGACACTTCTTTTATAAGATAAATGTCGTTTACATTTATTTCAAACTTTCGTACAACATGAAATCGTTTTATAAAAATAAATATATTTTATATTTATTTCAAACATCGAACAATACGAAACCGTTTCATGAAAATAAAATATAGCTTTTATATTTATTGCAAACATCAAAGGACTTATATTCGTTTATAAATAAATATAGTTTATATATTTATTTCAAACTTCCAACGACGATTCTTTTATAAAATAAATATAACTTTTCATATTTATTTTATACGCCTAAATGGCATATACGTATATTTTTTGGCAAATATATACAGGACGTGATATATATAATACAAGTTATTATATATTATTTTCATACGAATACTCGATACATACACGTATGACTACTCGAGACGGCTAACGCAATTACAACGAAGTATTTATATATTTTATATATAAATATTTATTTATTTTTAAACCTCTCGAGAACTAAGTGTTTCTAAGACTTATTTATTATCGACGATAAACGATACTTATCAAATATGACTTAATCATTTCCGATAAGTTAACTACCTACCATTGAATCGTTTGATTAACGATTCGGTAGAGCTCGGTGACACGTAGTTAGTTACCGCTTTTGTTTAGAAACTTATAAGATATTCCGTGTTAGGAATATTGTAGAATGCACGCTAGCAAGTCAAGTCTTGGAAACGACATCCCGAAGTCGTAGTTAGCTAGCTTCACACAAGGCAATTCAGGTGAGTTCATAACCCCACCTTTTACAGTTTTACATTTTTGTAAATGTTTTCGGGGTGGAAACACATGCACGCTTTCAGAAACATACAAGGTTATCGATAAACAAAGATTGCGTATTTTAGACAAAGCACGTTTTGCAAGAACATACAAAGTTTTCAAATGAATGAAAACTCACATTCTAGATCATGTTACGAACGGATTTCAAGGAACTCAAACGGTTTACGAATGAACTTTATACTAAATATACCGGTTTTTACAAAACAAATGCGTATTATCGAATTGTGATTGATTTTTATGACTAGGGGAAGTTAGCCTTAGTGGCTGGGGAGGTTCAGCCTTAGAGGCTGGGGAGGTTCAGCCTTAGAGGCTGGGGTAAAATACATGCGACAATTATTAAGGACATTTTTATACATGGTATGGTTAGCTTAAGGAGGGTTTGGGACATTCAGATCATGTGAGTGGTGGGTACAACACTTAAAGCCATTAATCCTCATCGTAGGACCTAGGGACATGAGTGATAGATCTATTTGGGTGTAGCGAGCCCACACCCGTGAGGTCAGGGTGACCCATAGAGGTGACTGTGTCTTCCAGCCGAGGCCCGGTACAAATTTGCTAGATTTGAGTTTTCCTGCATCACTTCACACATACCAGTGGCTTTGCAACCCAGTGGTGATCTTTTTCCTTAATTGCTACATACCAGGGATATTTATACATTGGGACGTACTTTAACGATTTATACACAGGGACGTACATATTTACAGAAATACTTGTTTATACAAATTAAATACCATGTTTTATACAAATTCAAGGCATAGGATTATGCGGGCATGGAGTGAAAGTCGGGGTGGGCATTGGCGGTTATACGAACATTACAAATATGAGGGTTTACAAATACATGGTTTTACGAACATATTGCATTACAAATGCAAAGTTTCCACATAACTTGGCAAGAAAATGATTTTAAATTCGTTTTCTCAACAATACTTCAAAAACTGGTTATTCAAAAGATTTATTTCAAATCTTTTACAAATAAACTATGAACTCGCTCAACTTTATGTTGACTTTTTCGCATGTTTCTTTCTCAGGTTACAGTTCTAAGACAAAACACGGTTGGAATAGTAGAACCATTGGAGATTCGAGTACTTAGTGGCGTTCATTTACTAAAAGACTTAGCTTATTTGCTTCCGCTGTGCAATGAAGATACCAGTCCAGTCACGCCAGCTCTGATAATTTCGGGGTGTGACAAATTGGTATCAGAGCTAAAGGTTACAGCGAATAAGGTTTTCTGCAAGAATACCTAGGCTCTAACCTCACTTTTCTCTGGGACTTAGACTATTAAGACGTTGAATACATACAGAACGCCTAGTACTCGAATATGGTCTCCAACCGTTGCCGAAAAACAAACAGTCAAAATTTTGTTTTCAAACATACGCTAAAGTGGTGTTTTACACACGATACACAAAACAATTACATACAGTACACAAAACTCTGAGAGTATAGGAAACATGCATTTAAGACCTTCGGAAACTTATGTTGAAGTTCATTAAAGGTCATCAGGTAGGAACCGCGAATATTAACTCGGGCACACACTATTATCCATATTGTATATGATATTTTAACTTCCCGAGCAGGCAGCCTATGCACAACGTAACGCTAGTGCACGAGAATACATGGAACTCAAATTTTACGTCAACGGATTTCGGGGTACATCACATTCTACGCTGAACGAAACGCTAGTGCACAGGTATGCGTAAAACAGCTATACATCAATGGAGGTTGAAGTACGACACATACGACTATCGAGGCAAGGCCTTTGAAAAGACACGATGGCGTAATTCAACGACGATGCTAGGTTCCTGTCAGCGGGAGGACTATCAATCAGGAAGCGGCGGTTTGGCACGCGGTCCTGCAACAAAACGAGTCACGCTAAACGAGAAGACGCATGTCTTCGTAATCCCCCTTCTCTCATTAATGACGAGTACGCTATGTTCGACATTCCATGGTAATGTCACCTAACAACAGGATATCACATGCAACCCCAGGTAAAGTCCTTAAATTTCCTTTATTGAAATTTCGACTTTTGCATCTAGCGAGTAGATTTTCACATCTCTACTCCTCTTAATGGTCATTGTATTACGATCATTTCTTTCAGTATAGCGAATATTCATTTGCTTCATTTCTTGAAAAATTAATATGTTACACATGCATCGGTTTATTACGCATGTGGTTTTGTTTCGAATAAGTGTTTTATCAAAGTTCAAATATTACTTCGCTAAACCTAATTATTGAATTGTGATTCGAATGACCCGCATTATTGTAATTGTTGGCTTCTTTGTTATCAAGTCAACACATTTTCTTGAAATTTCTTTTCTTTTCAAGTTATATACATGATATTTCGTTGTGACCATGTCGGAAGTTTTCTTGTCGATGCATGTATTTATTGTCGGATTGCGTCGAAACCAAGTTCGTTTGTTTGAACTTGTCCATTACAGATATTCACTTCAGAGCATCATATGATGTATTGGGAGCATCATATTCACAATTCGTTTTAACAAGTGTTTCATTTGTTCCGAGTCGAAGTAAACTTATTTGGCATTCGACTCCATTTAATTGTTTGTTGATTTCGACACCTTGTGGTGGTATTTTCACTTACTTGAAGCTTGCGCTAAACTCGTTTACATATCTCATGCACGGATTTAAATATTTATTTATTGATTTGTTTTAAATCCACTTTGAATTATCATATTAAAGCAGTCTTAACACAATCGTGTGTTAAGATAATGGTACACAAATTTATGACATATTTCGGTGTACCTCTTAACGATTCTTTCAACATCGATCGAATGTTCTGTGATATTCATTGCTTCTTGGTCTTCAATCGAAAACATTATTTCTTTGATGTTCAAATTTCAATTGAAAATCCTATGATGTCATTTGAAACAAACTTTCAGATTCACTTTATTGCGCTTTCATTTCAAACACGGTGAACTTGTTTGATCACTGCTATTATTGAATTGCTTAAATCACTACGACACCTTGTGGTGTCGGAACGAACTTGTAGCTTGGGCTAATCATATGATTGAGCGTTTCATTCATAACAACAGGTGATACTTGTTCGATCACTGCTATATTCGAATTGCTTCGTTCACTACGACACCTTGTGGCATTGGTATAACTTGCAGCTTGTGCTGATCACGATCGAGCGTTTCATGCAAACTATTATATTTGAGATTGTTGATTCTAAGTTCATCCAGTGGATGTTATTGCTTCTAGAACTCATTTACATGTTATAAACGTTCGTGTGGAATTCGATTGGTCGAATTTCCTATTCATTCTTGGATCCTTGTTAACTTAGTCGCACTGGTGATTGTATCATTACGTCTCGTTTCCTTTGACATCAATTACTAAGACACATTACTTTTAAACCGTTGGGATTCCTATTGGGAAGGAATGTCCTTGGATTCACATGAATTGAATAAGTCTTGATCCGATTTTATGGTCATACACTTTGATACTATTCGTAATTACCTACACATAACGTAACTCTAAGGAGTTAACGTAGTCTAAATTTCGAGGACAAAATTTCTGTAACAGGGGGAGAATGTGACAACCGGTGATTTACGGCTCTTAATTTCGTGATTAACAAGTGATTAACAAGTGATTAACGCGATAATAAATAGTGTTTAAGACGTAGATTAACTTAATTAGGCCTTTTGAGTGCCTAGGAACGTTTATCCGACTTTGCAGTACGCGTATGAAGATTCGCGTGGAATCTGCGGAACATCAAACGACAACGAACTGATGCCGTACAAAATACTGACGACGCCGACAAGTATGAATGTTACACGAAAATTTTATGCTTATGAAATTAATTTTGTGAATTTATTGGGATTCCGTGCGACACAAATGCAACGTAAACTAAAAACGCGATGGTGGGAAACGTATCGGCAACGAAACGAAAGCGACAGAGACGCCTGTCATCTTCAGAACCTACATTTGATGCTATATTTAGCACCGCAATGAAATTTTAGTAATTACGGTCGAAACCGGATAGAAAAACGGATAAAAGACGGCAACGATGTAATTTTTCACGATTGTTACCGTTATCAACGCGCGAACGCGACTACGACGGATACCGACATTATTTTTACACAGTTTAACTCTGAAATATTATTTTACTAGGCTACGGTGATTTCAGTTTTAAAAACGTGTCTCGGGCCACTTACACATGAGATGGGCTTGTGGGCCCTGGGCCCAAGCCCAACCCCCACAAGCCTAAACCTGCACATGTATATTAGATCTCTTCAAGATCTACATAAAATCTTTACTAAATCCATACTAAATCTTTCAAATCTACACAATCCCTGCAAATCTAAACAAAATCCTACAAAAGATTTAATTAGATCTCACAAGATCATTTATATCTTTATAAAAACCCACATACACACACAAACATAACCCAAAGCAAACACAGACTTCCATTTCTCCCTCTCACTCGATCTCTACATATTCAACAACACACAAACAAACACTTTTCTCTCACTCTCCAAGAAATCCGGTCACCGGATTCCAGATTTCTGGCGAAGTTTAGTGGCAAGCATACCCCCCCCCCTTCCTCTCTCGGTTGCCGGCTCCCCTTTCTTCTCTGGTTGCACACGACAGCAGCCCCCCCCCTTTTTCCCTGATAACAGAACAGACCACCACCACCATCATCGGGTGGTGGTGAGCGGTGGTGCGGCAATCGAGCAGAGAGAAAGAGGAGAAAGAGACTCGGGAGAGAGAGAGAGTAGAGAGAGGAAGATATCAACGGCGAAGTGTCGTCTCCGGCGACATCACCGGCGACCAACGCCGCTGAAGGCGGTGGATTTCGGTCAACGGTAAAGTCCCGTGAAGTCTCGGGTTCAGATCAGGTTCGAGCTTTGGTTCAGTTCGGGTCGGGTTGCAGGTTCGGGTATCGGTCGAATTCAGGTTTCGAGGTCGGGTTGGTCAAACCCGGTCGGAGCTGGTCAAGACAGTCAGCAAGGTCAGCGGTTAGTCGACTCGGTCAGACTCGGTCAACTCAGTTGACTCGGTTAACCTTTTCAGCGCTTCGACTCGAGAGTTTTGGTAACGGTTTAAAAATGCAATTTCGATATGGTACGTTAGTTTTATATATTTTCGTGAACGAGCTCAAACCGAAATAAAGTGACGAATCGATAGTTAAAGTACTTTGATTTATTATTTTGTCTATATGAATTGATGATACGTTATTATTGTTGAGTAAAGTGGCTGAATATTGAAAGTTAACGACACTTTAGTTGTCGGGGGCGTCCAAAAACAGAGAAAACTCTGCCCGTTTTTTGAGAAAATACGTAAAGCTAATACACGTTTTCGAACGACCTACATAAAATAAAACGCGGATGCATATTTTCTCAACGACACTTTAAAATTTACAAATGTGTCAATCACGCTAAGTATTTTACAAAATAAATATAATAATTTTTATATTTATTTTCAAACGTCACGACTCGAAGACTCTATAAACTAAACATAACGCTATTATCTACTTTCAAACGTCAAAAGATCGACGATTATTTTATAAAATAAATATAACTATTATATTTATTTTAAACGACCACAACGCGAACACCTTATAAAAATAAATGTAGATTGCATATTTATTTAAAATGTCAAGCTACACGACACTTCTTTTATAAGATAAATGTTGTTTACATTTATTTCAAACTTTCGTACAACATGAAATCGTTTTATAAAAATAAATATATTTTATATTTATTTCAAACATCGAACATACGAAACTGTTTCAAGAAAATAAAATATAGCTTTTATATTTATTGCAAACATCAAAGGACTTATATTCGTTTATAAATAAATATAGTTTATATATTTATTTCAAACTTCCAACGACGATTCTTTTATAAAATAAATATAACTTTTCATATTTATTTTATACGCCTAAACGGCATATACGTATATTTTTGGTAAATATATACAGGACGTGATATATATAATACAAGTTATTATATATTATTTCCATACGAATACTCGATACAAACACGTACGACTACTCGAGACGGCTAACGCAATTACAACGAAGTATTTATATATTTTATATATAAATATTTATTTATTTTTAAACCTCTAGAGAACTAAGTCTTTCTAAGACTTATTTATTATCGACGATAAACGATACTTATCAAATATGACTTAATCATTTCCGATAAGTTAACTACCTACCATTGAATCGTTTGATTAACGATTCGGTAGAGCTCGGTGACACGTAGTTAGTTACCGCTTTTGTTTAGAAACTTCTAAGATATTCCGTGTTAGGAATATTGTAGAATGCACGCTAGCAAGTCAAGTCTTGGAAACGACATCACGAAGTCGTAGTTAGCTAGCTTCACACAAGGCAATTCAGGTGAGTTCATAACCCCACCTTTTACAGTTTTACATTTTTGTAAATGTTTTCTGGGTGGAAAGACATGCACATTTTTCCGAAACATACAAGGTTATCGATAAACAAATATTGTGTATTTTAGACAAAGCACGTTTTGAAAGAACATACAAAGTTTTCGAATGAATGAAAACTCACATTTCTAGATCATGTTACGAACGGATTTCAAGGAACTCAAACGGTTTACGAATGAACTTTATACTAAATATACCGGTTTTTACAAAACAAATGTGTATTATCAAAATGTGATTGATTTTTATGACTAGGGGAAGTTAGCCTTAGTGGCTGGGGAGGTTCAGCCTTAGAGGCTGGGGTAAAATACATGCGACAATTATTAAGGACATTTTTATACATGGTATGGTTAGCTTAAGGAGGGTTTGGGACGTTCAGATCATGTGAGTGGTGGGTACAACACTTAAAGCCATTAATCCTCATCGTAGGACCGAGGGACATGAGTGATAGATCTATTTGGGTGTAGCGAGCCCACACCCGTGAGGTCAGAGTGACCCATAGAGGAGACTGTGTCTTCCAGCCGAGGCCCGGTGCAAATTTCCTAGGTTTGAGTTTTCCTGCATCACTTCACACATACCAGTGGCTTTGCAACCCAGTGGTGATCTTTTTCCTTAATTGCTACATACCAGGGATATTTATACATTGGGACGTACTTTAACGATTTATACACAGGGACATACATATTTACAGAAATACTTGTTTATACAAATTAAATACCATGTTTTATACAAATTCAAGGCATAGGATTATGCGGGCATGGAGTCAAAGTCAGGGTGGGCATTGGTGGTTATACGAACATTACAAATACGAGGGTTTACAAATACATGGTTTTACAAACATATTGCATTACAAATGCAAAGTTTCCACATAACTTGGCAAGAAAATGTTTTTAAATTCGTTTTCTCAACAATACTTCAAAAACCGGTTATTCAAAAGATTTATTTCAAATATTTTACAAATAAACTATGAACTCGCTCAACTTTTTGTTGACTTTTTCGCATGTTTCTTTCTCAGGTTACAGCTCTAAGACAAAACACGGTTGGAATAGTAGAACCATTGGAGATTCGAGTACTTAGTGGCGTTCATTTACTAAAAGACTTAGCTTATTTGCTTCTGCTGTGCAATGAAGATACCAGTCCAGTCACGCCAGCTCTGATAATTTCGGGGTGTGACAGATTGGTATCAGAGCTATAGGTTACAGCGAATAAGGTTTTCTGCAAGAATACCTAGGCTCTAACCTCACTTTTCTCTGGGACTTAGACTATTAAGACGTTGAATACATACAGAATGCCTAGTACTCGAATATGGTCTCCAACCGTTGACGAAAAACAAACAGTCAAAATTTTGTTTTCAAACATACGCTAAAGTGGTGTTTTACACACGATACACAAAACAATTACATACAGTACACAAAACTCTGAGAGTATAGGAAACATGCATTTAAGACCTTCGGAAACTTATGTTGAAGTTCATTAAAGGTCATCACGTAGGAACCGCGAATATTAACTCGGGCACACACTATTATCCATATTGTCTATGATATTTTAACTTCCCGAGCTGGCAGCCTACGCACAACGAAACGCTAGTGCACGAGAATACATGGAACTCAAATTTTACGTCAACGGATGTCGGGGTACATCACATTCTACGGTGAACGAAACGCTAGTGCACAGGTATGCGTAAAACTTAAGCTGTACATCAACGGAGGTTGAAGTACGACACATACGACTATCGAGGCGAGGCCTTTGAAAAGACACGATGACGCAATTCAACGACGACGCTAGGTTCCTGTCAGCGAGAGGACTATCAATCAGGAAGCGGCGGTTTGGCACACGGTCCTGCAACAACACGAGTCACGCTAAAGGAGAAGACGCATGTCTTCGTAATCCCCCTTCTCTCATTAATGACGAGTACGCTATGTTCGACATTCCATGGTAATGTCACCTAACAACCGGATATCACATGCAACCCCAGGTAAAGTCCTTAAATTTCCTTTATTGAAATTTCTAATTTTGCATCTAGCGAGTAGATTTTCACATCTCTACTCCTCTTAATGGTCATTGTATTACGATCATTTCTTTCAGTATAGTGAATATTCATTTGCTTCATTTCTTGAAAAATTAATATGTTACACATGCATCGGTTTGTTACGCATGTGGTTTTGTTTCGAATAAGTGTTTTATCAAAGTTCAAATATTACTTCGCTAAACCTAATTATTTAATTGTGATTCGAATGACCCGCATTATTGTAATTGTTGGCTTCTTTGTTATCAAGTCAACACATTTTCTTGAAATTTATTTTCTTTTCAAGTTACATACATGATATTTCCTTGTGACCATGTCGGAAGTTTTCTTGTCGATGCATGTATTTATTGTCGGATTGCGTCGAAACCAAGTTCGTTTGTTTGAACTTGTCCATTACACATATTCACTTCAGAGCATCATATGATGTATTGGGAGCATCATATTCACAATTCATTTTAACAAGTGTTTCATTTGTTCCGAGTCGAAGTAAACTTGTTTGGCATTCGACTCCATTTAATTGTTTGTTGATTTCGACACCTTGTGGTGGTATTTTCACTTACTTGAAGCTTGCGCTAAACTCGTTTACATATCTCATGCACGGATTTAAATATTTATTTATTGATTTGTTTTAAATCCACTTTGAATTATCATATTAAAGCAGTCTTAACACAATCGTGTGTTAAGATAATGGTACACAAATTTATGACATATTTCGGTGTACCTCTTAACGATTCTTTCAACATCGATCGAATGTTCTGTGATATTCATTGCTTCTTGGTCTTCAATCGAAAACATTATTTCTTTGATGTTCAAATTTCAATTGAAAATCCTATGATGTCATTTGAAACAAACTTTCAGATTCACTTTATTGCGCTTTCATTTCAAACACGGTGAACTTGTTTGATCACTGCTATTATTGAATTGCTTAAATCACTACGACACCTTGTGGTGTCGGAACGAACTTGTAGCTTGGGCTAATCATATGATTGAGCGTTTCATTCATAACAACAGGTGATACTTGTTCGATCACTGCTATATTCGAATTGCTTCGTTCACTACGACACCTTGTGGCATCGGTATAACTTGCAGCTTGTGCTGATCACGATCGAGCGTTTCATGCAAACTATTATATTTGAGATTGTTGATTCTAAGTTCATCCAGTGGATGTTATTGCTTCTAGAACTCATTTACATGTTATAAGAGTTCGTATGAAATTCAATTGGTCGAATTTCCTGTTCATTGTTGGATCCTTGTTAACTTAGTCGCACTGGTGACTGTATCATTACGTCTCGTTTCCTTTGACATCAATTACTAAGACACATTACTTTTAAACCGTTGGGATTCCTATTGAGAAGGAATGTCCTTGGATTCA